>WURV02203147.1:0-11517 GCA_011762755.2 Epimenia babai
ATATACTGTATGATTACGTCACTATGGTTTCATACGATGCGGCTTGGTTATAATAAAAATTACAGTCATCGTGCTCAAATAGATACTTTTGACAGGATTATGAATATCAAACTGTTTTATATCACTATGGTTTCACACAGTGTGGTTTGTCTCAAACAAAAATCAAGTTCTATTTGTTATAATAGTTATTATTAACATGATTACGTATAACGATCATACTGTCTTATGCTAAATCCTGGACAATGTACTTTTATGTTATTACAAACCTTTACTCATTTGTTTTTGTGCCGAAGCATGGAAGTGTAACGTGTTTTTGTAAATATATCAAGTTTTACGACCATATATTAAGGTGTATCACCGATCAAGTCAATCAAATTTTTTTAACATTGTTTTTTAACATTGTTTCTTGTGTATATCATTATATATACATATTAACCCTTAAAGTGGTAGTCTTACTACATTTGTGCTAAACATAATTATGTCATAGTAGATAATCAGCACTGTAAGGGTTAATATGGCGTTGCCTATGGCTGATACAGCAGCCACACTCGTGATTTCAATAAATCAATGAAATCAATAATATCCATAGCAAAACCCGTACTGGCCGCTACCTGTATCCACCATTCAGCAGTCACCTGCCTTCAGTAACCGCGTTAAAGTGCTCTTCTCGTAATTATTTACTTTCTCCCTCTCCCTTTATTATGTGGCAGACTGCGTATATAAACGAGTATTTAAATGATTTGAATGTCCAATCTAAAGTCATTGCGAATGGATCGTGTCTCGTGTCTCGTGTCTTCGCGAGCTCGACCCACGGGAATCGCATCACAATAAGCGCAGTCAGTCAATTCACTACAAACGTGAAATGAAACAGTTGCCTGTTTATTACGCATTGGATGTAGTAACTGCCGTACTGCGTATTTTATAATAAACGCATTTCGTCAGTCGATTACACTGGGTTTACTGGGTTTACAAGGTTTAGTTTCAACATTAAAGACGTTTATTACATGTTTATTACACGTTTATTACACATTTATTACATGTTTATTACATTTTTATTACACGTTTATACCTACCATACGGACATACTGTTGTCTAATGCGTTATTACGAGCAAGTCCCCATCATTGTGGAACATTACACTCAACATAGGTAATCGTTTCACTTTACCTAAATGGTTCGAATCTTCAAATATTTAAGAATTGAAAACATTTCTCTGCCATCCTTTCTATTTTTCTTTGCATTTAGTGATATTAAAATAAAACGAAATTTAGTGATATTAATAACGTTTAAAGTAGCCGATATCCTAGTAGACGTAACTAAATTTGATTTTATTCATTACTTGAAATAGTGACAAACGCTCGAAATATGAATAATTTTAAAATCATTCACTGTCAAATTACACTCTCTCTGGCATCAGCACTAGTTTTACCCACATTGTTTTATTATGGCTTCGCAGCAATTTTATACTTTACAACTCTCACCGAACTTTCCTCGTTGAACTTCTGGTTATCCCGCCGCTATTTTCTGTTGGCCAACGTAGCGAATTATGCTGATATTATGTACATATAATTTAAATAATAGCATTACTTCGGTATATCTAGCGAATGGCGGCATATCGTCAGTTGACATTTGTGTAATTGCAGAAATCAATTGGCCGTGAGGCTGGGAAGGTAGCGTCTTATTGATTACAGGTCAAATATCATCGAGCATTAGCGTGGCAAACTGATCCCCGCATATGGAATTATTTCGACTAAGTAGCACCCTCACAATAGTTGCTGTCACTAATCTGTATCATGCTTTTGTTTGTGCCGATCCGGAACGAATATTTTAGCTCGCGCTCGTGCCGGTTTACATGAGAAATCAGGATTAATGGCATTGTTAATGGATTGTTAATTCACTCGCAGACATGCGCTTTGGTAAATACGGCATTTCGTGCAGATTCACTCAGCTGATATTTATTGAAGCATCTAGTTAGTGTGATCAACGCGGCATGCTCCAGTACTACCGATATTACTGATATCTACACTACACGATTCAGTCAGTCTCTTGCATCAGTGATTTATAATTCTCTCAGTCAATAACGTGTCTTTATTTTTATCCTACTATATTTAAAATTAGATTAAGTCAAAAACGACACGGAAAAATTGGCCGCCGGACATTATTGGAGTAAAGCGATAAAAATTTTTCGGTTATAAATTTGCGTGTATGTTTTGGTTTCTAGGTACATATATTATTATTAAATTATTAAATATTATTAATTATATATTAATATATTAAAAATTATTCATTATTATTGATTCATAATAATAATAAATTGCGTATTTTACGTATAACATATTGTGACTGGTACTGACTTCATATAACATATTGTGACTGGTACTGACTTCATATAACATATTGTGACTGGTACTGACTTCATATAACATATTGTGTATGGTACTGACTTCATTGATTTCGATAATTAAACACGATGTTTCAACTGCCATGTATATAACTATATCATCCCTTGTATATGGAACTAATAAATAAATAAATAAATGTGTTTTCTTTTTTAAGACGTTGAATGAAGTCGCATCTCTCCTTTACCAAGAATCATCATCCAACAAGACCAACAAGAGTCTAAGTGGTGCGCCCCTGACCCATTGCGCTGATATGGCCGTCACACCGGGCAGGAGCATCCACTCCACAATCGCGCCTCAAAGTCCGGCTTTGAGCTATACTCTGTCACCCGCATCGTCTCCCCTTGATTACGCGTATTCCCCAGTCAAACAGCAACAATCTCCGCTCTCCATGTCCAGCGAACAAGGATCTTCAGACATTTATGATGACCTTCTCGACCTTGACTTTATCCTCACAAACTCTTACGCGGATGCTAGTAGCGTATTTCCCGAGAATTTATCAACCAAAGTCAAAAGCGAACAATGCTCGCCGACCATTACAGAAGATATGTTACCAGATTTTAACATCGCTTTCCTCGATATACCGGACATCAAAAACGACATGGACGTCGGCTCGCGTGACTGCATGCACGAATCGCCGTCGCTCAAACCGACATCGTGTCACCAGTCAGCGCCGCCATCAGTCACGTCATCATCCCTTCTCACTTCTAACATTGACTTGAAATGCGTAATACCAAAGCAAGAATTTTCGGCGCCAACGATTTGTTCGAATTTCAGCCATATGGCGCCGATGCTGCCCCAAAACATGAACGACGTCGGTTTAGGTGATTGCAGCACGCCCGGCCTGTTACCCGGTAATATCTCACCACCCGCTTCACCCGAGCAACTGTCAGAAATGAAGCGGCTGTTCCAGCTACATATGACCATGGCGCAGACTAACGAGCCTTTAGACAACGCATTGTTGATGCAGTCGCATATGCAGCCGTCTCCCCAATACGTCCTGCACGGTTACCCGTTAATTCGATCCGCGCATGACCAGAGCTGGTCGAACGGCCACGGCCATCACTGTCCGATTTCGGGCGGGCGGGTGGTATCTCCGCACGCCATGATAACCCCGCCGTCGTCGCCCCAGCAGACGGCCGACTCTCAGACGAAGAAGCGCGGGCGGCGGGCGTGGGTGCGACGTCGCCACACGTGCCACACGTGTACGCACCCCGGCTGTAACAAGACGTACACGAAGAGCTCGCACCTGAAGGCGCACCTTCGCACGCACACCGGCGAGAAGCCGTACCACTGCAACTGGAAGGGGTGCGGGTGGAAGTTCGCACGATCCGACGAGCTCACGCGGCACTACCGCAAACACACGGGCGACCGACCGTTCCAGTGCCAGTTGTGCGAACGTGCCTTCTCACGCAGTGACCATCTCTCTCTCCACATGAAGCGCCACATCTGACTGACCCATCCCCGTGCCACGCTCCTCTGATGTATCAACCCCCTCGAGTCTCACGGTCTTGATGCATGCGATAAGTACCTCGTCTTCGTGGACTTACTCATGCCATCTGACACCCTCGATACCAAACACTGGTCTCCCCACCGAGACTCTTATTGTCACAATTCCCCCGTTTGAAGTCGTAAGTAAACATTACCCTACCAAATTTCCCATACGTCGATGCATCTTATGCAATTTCCATAAATCACACATTAAAACCAGTGCAATAAGCTTCCTGCATATTGCATTTTGTTGTGTTTTCGTTTTCCATTTTTGTAAGGTAGTTCTCCGCATATATTTACAGATTCTGTACGTTTCATTATTTATTTACAAAACTCCATAAATGTTGAGACTTGAATTTCGAGTGCGGCGTTGTCGAAGGTGTTAACCACCGAGACACCCCGAGTAAGTCTGCCTTATTGCTGCTGGTGAATAAAAAACAGTATACCGGGAGTTCAAATTGGGAGGTTGTGGATTTAGGCCGCAACAAAAGCAACTTTTTTTTGTATTTTTCTCCCGTCACTCCATAAAACAAAATTGACTACAAATTGTGAAGCATAGCGCGATCACATTTATACTGAACATTACAAACGTTTCATTCAACGATACGTCCTCTATCTAATTCGAATCATAAATTTCGGTGTTTCCACAATTATTCGACAGAAACCATTTTGTAATTCTTGAGAGATTGGGTGCTCGATTAATTACGCATACCGGTATACCTAAAGTATTGATCAAATTTGTATACATCATATCAGAGAGAGGTATACTACAGTAAAAGGTAGACATTTCCTAAATTGATAAATTCGGCATGGAATGATACCTATCTTATCTTGATCCAGTAGATACATGTATACATGACTGGTTTCAGTGTAACAAAAAGTTTCTATTTGGTCGAATCAGTAAACGAGTTTTCCCCAAGGACGATTGAGATGTTTGTTATTGTTTCCGTATGATATATAATACAGCACAACCTAACTTGTCTTCAAAATTACATCAATTCCAAATTTTGTGTGAAATATTATTATTGAATTTGTGAGTGAGTGACTGTATATACGAATAGGATGTACTTACTACTCTGTTGCTCTTAGCAATGCGTCCGTGTATGTATCAACACCATTAATAATTTGGGAAGAGTGCAAGGCTTCAAACATACTAGATAAGATGGTTCCTGATTTAGAAGAAAAATATGAAATATTCTATGTGAACCAAGAGAATCTGATAATTACAGAAGTTACAGGTGAATCTCATTTGCTGTTTGTTATTCATATACAGCGAGCCAATCATCAATTTACAAGGTGTCTCATATTTAGGAGTTAGTCATCCTAAGGCCTATGTTATTTTGTTCTAAAACAAAAGGTGCTTGGAAAAATAAAAGGTTGGACTTTACGGATGATATTATTTGATAAATTTTTTTGCCAAATTTATTGAAAATAGTCGCAATTGATATTGACCGATTTGAGATTGATTACATCTAACATTGATTACATCTAACATTGATTACATCTAACGTTGATTACATCTAACGTTGATTACATCTAACGTTGATTACATCTAACGTTGATTACATCTAATGTTGATTACATCTAACGTTGATTACATCTAACGTTGATTACATCTAACGTTCATTACATCTAACATTCATTACATCTAACGTTGATTACATCTAACATTGATTACATCTAACGTCGATTACATCCAACATCAATTACATCTAATGCCTAACAACATCTAAGAGCACAGAGTATGACTGATGAGATTTGTGGTTATATTTATAAAGATGGTAGGAGAAAAAATTGTACAAAAATATTATTATGAATGTTGTGCGATTTATTTTTGTTATTTTTAACGCGATCCGATAGATTAAGTCTTGTTTCCGTGATGAGGTGGGTGCGAACATCATTATGATTTCCGCGTAATGTCATATCCCGCTAATCGAGCTTGTCGTAAAGATACGAGAGTTATAATAATTAAAATCGTGAGGTGGTGTTGTTGCCTATTTCTAGTGCTGTTGTTACGCAGTGGTGTTGTTGTTTGTATTCATCGATATTGTTTCATCGCCCGCCCGCTCTCCTGGCCTGTTTTTGATGTATCGTTGCGTGATATAGTTTATCCCATATGTACAGTATTCTTCGCTGCGTGGGTCCATGCTGGTCATGGCCTGTGCCTATCTGTCTATGTCTGCTAAATCTTTTATTTATTTCATTGTGTTCACGAATCCATGACAGCTGGTCAGTAAGATAAAAGAACCGTCACATAGCGAGCGATAGTTCGGTCAGTTTATGGTGATCTAGACGTCGCTAAATGCATCAGCTACGACAGCAGTGTTAACCCCTGTCCTTCGACATTATTCTTCAAATTTTCCGTGAGGCCATTTTTCAAGTTCAGCAGCACAAGGGTTAACATTGCACGTACATCTGTACATAAAGATTTTGAAAAACTATTCCGTGATAAACCAAATTTGTTCTGGGAATCTGGTCACATTCACGTACGCCCGTATCGTCAACTGAATATTCAGCTGATATCGCACCATTTATTCGGTACGTTTATTCAACCGTTTCATGATTTACAGATTATTTTCGATTACTTTACAATTTTCAAGTATAAAAACAACGTAAATAACAAACACCAATACAAAAAGTAGGAGCCATGCTATGTTCACCACTGTACCTAGCTCTTAGTTATACGAGTAATACTGTCTACAACTCGTTCATGTCAATATGATGAGTAAAGAAATGTCACTTATCAATGATGCTTTCACTTATGCATTTTGCATTTTAATATATCTCTATATTTTTATATTTGATACCACCTATATTTTTACTTAAAAATCGTTCGTAATGCATGCGCCCGTGTTTGCAGTTGTGTGCACACAAATCAAATTGCTACAATCGAAATATTTGTCTATTTTCACGAGCGAATTACACTTCGTCATTGTTGCAAGATCAAAGGTTGAAACTATTCATCATACAACTGGCTCACGGAAGACAGTCTCCTCGCCACCTCTATGTAGGTTCGGGGTGGGATCTTTTTGATAGACTGCGTGACTTCATCATGTTAACGTCATTATGTTAACTCCATCGTGTTAACTCCATCGTGTTTACTCCATCATGCCGTCACCAACAATTGTGAATAAATTCTTGAATTTTCTCAAAACCTGTACAAAAAATATTCACATTTGAGATTCCTAGTGCTGCAGTGAACTTCATGATAATGTTTCCCATACATCTATTTATTCTTACTATATATACTATTATACACGAACCTGTCGCAATGCCTCTAAACTATCAAAAACCAATGAGAATTTTTGTGATTTTAATTACATCTTTACCACATAATATAAATGTCAAAGGTCAAACACAGAAAAGGTTTTGTCTTTCGACATTATTTATTTACATAAATATTATATCCAAATGTCTTTTCTTTAATGTTCACATTTTGTTAATTGGTTGGCCGGATATACTGCAATCTTCAGTAAAACACACGGAAATGTCTTCAGTAAAACACACAGAAATATAATAATTCCTCGTGTCCTATCAAAAATTATTCGAATGAACAAAATCTAAAGACCATTGCCATAAATAATAAATTAATATTTGAATAGATATATTTATAGTCTAGGATAAGGAGTTTTGTCATATTCATATATATTTTGAAACATTCTTAAATTTTCCCCGAGTGTGCATTGAAAGTTTTAAGCGTTCGCTCTCATCGTGCTGGAGTTAGCTTGAACTGGATGTATCTAGATGCTAGAAACGAATGAGGGTGATATTATGATTATTACGATAACGCGTGTAGAGCATAAGATGAGAGATAACGCCGGCCTATCTCCTTAGCTCGCGTAGTTAACTACTCATCAAAAAACACTCATCAAAAAGATAGATTGATCCGCCTGTCAAATGTCAATGAGGCTAATTTTATACGACATGAAGACATGAAACATCGCAGCTTCCATCATTGTACAGTCTAATCAATAGTGAAGTCATTAGATAATGAACACTGTGAAAACATCCATTAAAAGAATCATATATTTTCTCTTCTCCAGTTACCCGGTGCAAATAATGTAAAAGCTTTTGTAATTACTTTGACATTGATTACAGACGGTGACACGCCGGGCCGGTGTGCATCACCCGTACATCACTGTACATCACTGTACATCTCTGTACCGTACAGCCACACGTACAGCAACAGTGACAGGCATATGGCGTCATTCTATAACCTTCATAATCAGCGCTAATGAATAATTCACCACTATTTCATCCATTTGTCACACAGTAAAACATATTAACTGCTCAATATCACGGCGCGTGACTTTTACCTTTTATTAATGTATGTCCGCGTTCGTTCGCTCACTCGTTCCTGGTTTCATTTCGTGGTTTACCACTTAGAGCGGTACTTAAAGCTGTACTTAAAGCTGCACCGTCCACTTACCACAGTTGTACAAAAGAGCCCTTATCTGAATAGATTTATTATAACAGATTCGATATATATATATATATATATATTATATATGTATGTATACAAATAGTCTCCCAAGTACTTGTCATCTTCATCACGTTCGACCCAGTGCCCGCGATTCCTCAAAACATTTATATTTGTTACGAGAATTTAGCATTAAATGCAATTTGACCGGCGATTTCCGAATTCTCGCGCGTTTTATCGAAATGCTAATTAACTCATGAAACATAGAACGCATCGCGTTTCATATCGACATACATTTAGTTAGATACGCGAAACATACGGCACGCGTCCGGCGTTCGTGAAACCTTACCGTACGTTCGTACGATAGATAACAGAGTCGAAAGTCACAATTTATCAGTTATCAATTAATTACCCCACCCCCTTCCGTAAGATCAATCCGTAAACGTGAGTGACTGACGTGACTCTAGTTAATATTGTATGAACCTAAGTGGTTTTGTCGTGCTAACCATCCATTGATGCATCTAATGATATTACTGTTTTTCTATGTTTCTATGTATACAGTGTACAATGCCCATCTCCATATAGACTATAGGGTATAAATGATTTACAATCATTCACTCTTGCTAGTCAGTTAGTTATATACACACCTGTCCCCCCTCCACGTATCTACAACATCAGAGTTATACCCTAACAGTGTCGCATAACAACCTGGGATAACGCGATGAACATAACGCGTTCATTTGTTCGACGTTACGCAAGTTGTTCTAGTCGATGAAATCGTGCACAGGTATTTTCACCAAACACCTGGTTTACAGTGAGGTGTATATCTAGTTTTATACTTCTTCGTTAAGCTAATCTATATGCCCTTCTGTGTGACACAAATAACCTTTGTCGCAGATGCCGAATAATTATTTCAAGCTACAAAAATCCAACTTAAATGAGATTGTGGAATTTAATTCGTGATGCGATCTTGGTAAGGGGGGATGTGTATGGTATTGTTATGATGGAATATACAATGACATTTGTTATATTTTAGTGTCGAGATATAATATATATATATATATATATATATATTTGATGTGCTATGTGAAACTACCCATTATATCTGTCTTATAAATCGGAATAAAAATTTCAGTTGTTATATACGACCTTTGACCTTCGTGATGCAGTGTTTGTTTTACTTGATCGAGTTTTGTCGAGGAGGCTTCAGTAAATTTTTTGTGGGGGTTACACTTGGTTTATGGGGTCCCAATCATTCCTAACACGCACGTCCTCTCAGCTGCTGCTTATAGGACATGATGGACGCGCGATGGATGTCACGTGACTTAGTCATGATTTGGTATGACCATGATGGATAAATGTAATGGTCAGTAATGTGGTTACTGAGCCATCAGAGGTCCATCAAAAAGATGTAGGCATGTCCTTCATAACGGAAAGTTAGTAAAATTGCTTATCATGCTTGAACCATAAAATGCCCCTTGGATATAGTGGCAGATACAATAATATAATAAATAACAGCCATAGGGTTTATGCAGTCTTAAAAAGGGTATTTAGAGCGATGAAAGTGAATGACCCCTCTGTACAGTTGACACGTCTGAACTTGGGTCAGAGGGGGACC
This sequence comes from Epimenia babai, assembly GCA_011762755.2. Taxonomy (NCBI): domain Eukaryota; kingdom Metazoa; phylum Mollusca; class Solenogastres; order Cavibelonia; family Epimeniidae; genus Epimenia; species Epimenia babai. Next base: position 9,928 of record WURV02203147.1, read on the forward strand.
GTTGAGTTGTTCTCTTCGTTATGATACAAAGGGGGCCATGTTGTCCATGGACTTGTATGTCAGAAGAAAAACTTCTACTGAATACGATACCAATGGAGGTACCTGATAAGTACCAATGGAGCATTGTCAAAGAAAGAGTGTCAGAAGAATTCTCGCCACGATATTCTGTAATTTCTGGAAATGATATAGTTCGTGGTTTTTAGAATGATATGTGTTTATCGGTATAAACATTTAAGTCAAATATAACACGTACATTGTGTACAGTTAAGGGCTGCCCTCACCCCTCCTTAACATCAAACGCATGGTGTACAGTACATTAGATGTAACAGTGAGACGAGAGGATCTAGTAGCATCGGGCTTACAACTGTAGGGGGATGTTAGATTTTTCTGTTTTATTTGCGTTATTTTAAATTTGTTAGTGCTCATTCACTTTTAAATGTAATCAAGACACATCTCCAGTGACACTGCTGATCTTTTGAGTTCAGTGTCAACTGGAATCCGGAATTTAGTGTCATCGGTTTTCAACCCTGTGGCGTACAATGACATCGAAAAGTGAAGAAGTACAGCATATGAAGAGAAAGTTCAGGGACATTTCCCTACAAAAAGCAATAAATATGTGGGTATTGCTTTGATACCAAAGACCCGCTTCAAGCGCGATACCAATAAATATTGTGGTATCGAAAGCTACAGAAAGATCAAGTTCAAAGTGTAATAAAGGAACAGATTTTCCTGCATCAAGATGTCTAAAAATGTGACCCACAATAGAAAGAGTCGTGGTTTATACGCCGTATCATCTATGGTACACTGGATGAATAGGCGATCATTTTATGAGACGTAGGATACAAGTTGTTTATTTTATGACTTGTGTAAGCCATTTGAATGAATCGTCACTGAAGTCTAGACAGGGGTCTGTAGCTTTTGAAATTAATGCAATGTGAATTTCCTTGAAAAAGCTAACGTAACACACGTATTTGACTGATATAAAGATTAAGATGAGCTTTCATATATATCAAGTATATACACTCACTCACACACACACTCATTCACACTCACATATAAACACTCACATACACATATACGCAACCAAAATTATCCAGTAACCACAAAGTGTTTATAGATGTACATATATAGATGTACATTTAATAAATTAGATCAGTAAAATGTCTCTTAGAATTACCAGTAATGATAAAAATAATCAAATTAGATCAGTAAAATGTCTCTTAGAATCACCAGTAATAATAAAAATAAATTAGATCAGTAAAATGTCCTTTACAATCACTAGTAATAATAAAAATAATTAAATTAAATCAGCAAAATATCCCCTTAGAATCACCAGTAAAAATAAAAATAATTAAAGTAGATCAGTAAAATGTCCCTTAGAATCACCAATAATGATAAAAATAATTAAATTAGATCAGTAAAATGTCCCTTACAATCACTAGTAATAATAAAAATAATTAAATTAAATCAGCAAAATATCCCCTTAGAATCACCAGTAAAATTAAAAATAATAAAATTAGATCAGTAAAATGTCCTTTACAATCACTAGTAATAATAAAAATAATTAAATTAAATCAGCAAAATATCCCC
>WURV02203158.1:0-11516 GCA_011762755.2 Epimenia babai
TTATGTGGTGGACGAAAGTTGTGTATCAACTAACAATCATACGCCGTCATAGCAATTATGTGAAAAATGCTTTTTTTCGTTGGATTAATTTCCTAATAAACTTTTCTTCTTCTTCTTCTTCTTCTGTATGTAGATATGTTAGGTACTGGTGTGTATATGAATGAGTACGTGCATGTGCGTGTGTGCGTGGGTGGATATGTACACGTGTATGTTGGTCGGTGCTGTGTGTATGTTCTGGTGCTATGGGTGTATGTATACATATATTATATATATGTCTATCCTTCTTTCTTTGTCATAGATATCTTACCTCTATATATATCTACTTATTCACTTAATTTACTTGTTTTTCTTTTCTTTTTTTTCTTTTCTACCTGTGTACATATGTTGTGGTCATCATGCATGTACATAGCCTTAAGTTTGCATAATAGGAAGCCACGTTAAATAATAATGATAATAAAATAATAAATTGTTTTTATAAAATTATGAAATCACGAGTTTTTCACCGTACACCTAATCTGGTACAACTTTTCGGACGTCATTTTCTACATCCGTGTACCGGATGATGGAAAGTCTTACCGAGTACCGCGCGCGCTAACCGCGTCTGTCATTTCTACTTGCAGGAAACGTCAAGGGCGATAACCACTAAACTATATGTGGACGCCTTTGTAAGCTATATGATGAAATGAAATTAAATTTGTTTGATTTAAGTGTACTTTACTAGTTCAATATTTGTTGATTCAGCGTGTCAGTGTGGAATAAAAAGACAACAACACCATGATTTAACATCATTAAAATTATTTAATCGCCACAATTGAAATAATTCGAAATAACAAAGTCATAGTTGGTCATGTTTTTCAAACTTCCCGTATTTTCTATTTTCCATACCAACAAATATAGAAAAAACCAACACAGTACACCGATCAATACTTGTCATAGACACACATTGAGAAGGGTAATTTTTATATACAAGATCATATACAAGATCATAAGGCACATTACTACCTGACTCTTCCCATAATGGAATAAACACGGATAACATTTTTATAATGAGTCAGGGATGAATACTAATATTTTTGATCATTTGCCAATATTTCAAGTATGTCAATATCATGTTGATAGGTGCAAGTACAAAGCATTGATACTATTGACCACCTTATTTATGAATAGTCAATGGTGATTGGACTGACGGATTAATGGCGGATGATCGTATATTATCCTATAATCACATTTTAACAAGCCGTGAACCTAGCCATAGCGGCACTGGTGGGCGAGTGTAGGGTGCTGTTGATCAAGCGAGTGATTTCTACAAGACCTGGATTGCCGGCAGTTTCCTTCTCGAGCTATGGAACCAATTAGGAATTAAGAAAATAAGAAAGAACAACGCCGTGGAAGGATTCCATCATAAACTGCAGCCCAAGACGATAAAAACCCACCCGAACATCTTCGAGATAATTAACGTCTTCCAAAATGTGTGCAAGCGAAGGAAGGTGTACGACAATATTGACGATAAACTTGAGCGATATTTCATGGAGTATATGTGCCTAGATACACATGATATCTTATCTCAAGTGTTGTGGTTTTTTATGTTCGATAAAGTTGACATTAAATAAATTTTGTAATCGTAGCACAACTATAGGCCTACGATAGCTTATTTAATAAGTCCTACCAAAGTAGAATGTACGTACGTACATTATCTAATATACTGTGTTTCGACTGATTGCTAAATCAACATATATCGGACCAGTAGTTTCACCCTGAGTAGTGGGTGTGAATTTGTCGGGCCAGTTGAGTTCTATTGTTCGTACTTCAGTCCGGACCAGTCGCCCTATAATCCATCCTAATTACCATCGCAGTATATCATAGACTGAATGACGAAGGTATTTGTGTGGCATTGTGAAAGAATTTCACCTTTCCTTAATATTAGTTTTAATGTCGACTGCTGCATTGATATTACATGATCATCATCATCATAAGCATAATAGTTGTCATAACTATCATAATAATCCTGATGATATTCATAATAATCATAACAGTTATACATATCTTTAAAAACGGCTCCGGTAAATAAAAGATCAAAGAGTGGAAAGCGTAGTTTCAAAATGGTGTCAACAAGGGACCGACGACGCTATAAACACTATTTATGGATATAAAGCTTCTATTACATTGTGTGTAAATTCATGTACTAATGAAATGATTTTTCCTCTTCCAATCTTGAATCTTACTCCAATTGAAGTAATTGACCTTATAAAAAAAATAAAATGGATTTTTATTGATTTATAGTGCCTTAGAACACATGACGATCAAATACATTTTACAAATTTACGGTTACTATATGATTAACAGGAAATACAAGGTATACAGTTCAAAGCCGAACTGGGTATACCATAAATAAGTCGAATATAATATGACAAATAAGCACAAATTTGTTGTATATCTGTTAAATCTATTTTACTTGAAGGAAATCTTGCGCAAAAATAGACTGAATTAGGAAACTTTGTCAGCCTATTCTCGGAGACATGAAATGATAATTTCGTAATGTTTTCTATCGATCAATAGTTATTCTATGCAGGAAGGAATATGGTTATGTAGAGTAGGTATATAGAGAGTGACAGATACACAATAAAAACGCCCGGGCAAAGAACCAACGAAGTCAAGATCACCGGTCATTTTGATATCGTGGCATCGAACTGCATTCAAAGGCAGATTTTTATGTGCGTCTCACCAATGAAGAGGTAGCAAAATGACTTGAGGAGTTGTGAATACAAAAAATTACAGATTTAAAATTAAAAAAACTAATCGCTCAGATTAAAAAAAATCTTAAAAAGTTGTTTATACATTAAAAGAATGTGAAAGCGTTAAGAAATAGAATGTTGAAATGGTGCGAGTCTCTGAGTAATACCACGAAGTCGCAAGAAAGCATCAAAAGCGCCATAACAGCCCGATTTGTCATCCGCACCCCTTGCTAAAGCTTTACATGCTGTGTGAACTAACGCAACAGTTTCAGATTGATTTAAATGAATGAACCGTGGACAGACGAGGTTTGACTCAAAAAGTTGTTAAGTTGAATCACACTGACTGGCGGCATTGACCATGAGGTGCAAGCCGCAGAAAAAAAATATGCATCGTAGATTAATTTCGTTTTTGATTTTCGTCCAAAATATGCCAATTTTCAATAACTATAGGTAAAATTTTGTTCGATGGTCAAGTAATAATTTATTGAAAGATTTCTCCGTAACTGCTCTATCAGACGTGGTTTTTTTATTTCCGAAAAAAACTGAATTTGGTAAAAGTTCGGAATTGTATTTATTTAGGTCGGTTAGAATATCTAATAAAGTAGTAAGGGTAGTGGGCACGCTTTTGTTGCTTATCTCATGGACACCAAGCAAATAGGGAATACGGTTAGTATCAGAAAGAATGTAAGACATACACTGGGTACTGGCTCGAGCAGTCTCGTCAGTATATAGAGTGAGGCCATGCGCAGATTCTAGAGTTTTAGCTACGTGCGATTGCGCGAGACCAGATTTAAGATGACTAATATTAGTGACGGTGGAGGAAGATGGAAGATCGGATGCCTTTAGTCCGGTGAAAGCCAACACACACAAGATGACTTCAGGAACACGTGCATGAGGCACCTTGAGATCAAGAAGCTCAAGCACGCATTTGTAAAACTCCGGGGTGTAACGGGCATTGACTTTTGTCGTGACCGTCGACAAGATATCCTCCATATTTACATCTATGTGTGTTTTGTTAAATTGAGTCTGCATGTTGTGTGTCTTGGGTTTCTTCGATGCCCGTTTTAGTTTTAGTTTAGTGTTAATCCTTATACACTTAGTCAACAAGGTGTTACCTTTGTATTTTCGTTTTAGTTTGTCAAGCCGTTCTGTAAGATATCTATTATTTCGGTATAATAAACGATTTTTTTTGCAATTTTTTGGGTTTGTTTTGACTAACTGCTCCCTGTCTTGATACGACGACAGTGGCGTTTGTGTGTCTTTTTCATTTGTTTTGGGGAAAATGGTAGGTGAACAGTTGATGGGTCCTTATGTGGTACATGACGGTGCAGTTGGTGGTGATGAGATAGGTGATATTTTTGTAATAGTGGAGAATTTCTTGGAAAAAAATGTTGAAGTCCGTCTTTGTCATTTTTTTTAGAAATTTTTGACGTTCTTTGTTAATTTTTTATATAATAGTGTAATTTGCTTGTATGAAGATATTTTGCTATTGATATAAATTTTGTCTTGAAAATTTCAAATTTTTTCTTCCGATGTTAAGCAATAAAGTTCATGGACGAGTCCATTTTAGATTACTGGTAGACCTTATGCACTTTTGAATAATAGCGCACGTGGATTGTGGTTAATGTAGTAAAAGAATTCTCACTTTTGAGATAGTTTTCTCTTTTTTCTTGATTATCGACGACAGGGAATCAATCACAAACAACAGTGAATTGCCTTTGTTGTTACGTCAAAATCAATGACGTCACATTTTTAGCCGTCTTTCACCGAAACACACTAACGCTGTTTAAGCAGTATTCACGCGGTCAAGACTCTCTACTCAAGGGTTGCAGTCTCGTATTGCCCGATTGCTAAATGTTAGAGCTCTATTGTGTGAAAGTTTCATCATGCTGAGTCTTCGTGGTTTATAGCGATTCAACGACGAAATGGAAATAGAAATTTCTATGACGTTTCTTGCTTGTTGGATTGATCACGTGACTTCAAATGTGACGTTGGACGAGTTTGATTTTTCATTATTTTATTTTCTTTGCGTCATCGCGCCTGCTTCTGAGTACGCTAAACGTGGGTGATATCATCATAGACGTATACCTATCAAAATGATCGCATATTCAACCTATAAAAATGTATCATCTGTAATCCGCTACTACAGGGAGGGTTAAAAATATAAATAAAATTATTTGTAAACTAATTTTAATTCATACCGTCGGCTGTGAGATACGTTAAAAATATAAAGACGTAAAGAAAACACCAACGACAAAATATTCGCATTGTTGACGAATCCATGGTGACAAAGACAAAAGTTGTTGACAATAGACTACAGGAGTCATACGTCACTCCCGCTTAGACATCTTGATTTTATGTTTAGAATAGATAATTGGTTGCTTAGCGCGTTGCTAAGCGGAAGTGACGTATGACTTCGGTACTCTATGTTACACCGATCCGAAGTGGTTATCGTCTGTTTCAGCCTAAGTGCGGTTATTAGACCTAATCTACTTCCGTAATGCTAATCGCTAGCCATATCTTAAAATTGGTTAGTGCCACAAAAACTTTTGTTAAGGGCTTAGTCATGCCTCTTCGTACCTTTTCACTTCTCATCATTTATGTCATACGAGTTAAACACAAGCATAAACTTTAGTTCAGCGTGCACTCGCTTGCACTAAAATACATTCAATTGCAAATTACTGTACCAGAACACGGGTCGTTCACAAGGTTTTCTTTGTTACAACGCCGTAATTTATAATCACAATGACAAAAAATCCCGACGAACGACATAACCACGACGAAATAGTAAAAACAAGACAAGACATTTCTCAAACATACAAAGATACACGCAGATGTAGGGATATCCATGATACGTGATACTGAAATGCGAAGAAAACGAGAACGGGGGAGTGGAAGAGTAAATTACTGATTTAGCACTAGGAACTCACCTTATCACGAACCACAAGAAGATTATGTAAAACGACATGCGTAGGAATGAAATGTAACAACCAATAAACTAACGACACTAATGATTATATCCGGTAGTCCTAAAAATGTAAAGCTATCACCTTTTGACTGACGAATTTTATTCATAAACCTTCGAATAGGTTCATTTTATCATGAAATAATTAATAATAATATATTTATGAATAGAATTCATTAGTCAAGTTGTTACCCTGACATTTTTTCGTACTAGTTAAGACTAATACGGCTTCCCATACTATAAATACGGTAGTCATGTTCCTCGACATCCCTATCTGTCAACTAATAAACACACCAACAATCACCCAAATTGGATATGTTATCAAGAAACGACACTTTCATTGATAAAGTGTTCGGTGTATTATTTGACTGTTTTTGTGCGCTCTTTTGCATTATGTAAACAAAGAGAAACGTTAACTTTATTGGATTAAAAAGGCCTGAACCATATCGGGTTCGTAGGCTCACACAATACAGCAATGAAACAGCAAACGTAAAAAGAAAATACAGTAATCTATGTGGAAAGTAGGTATAAAAAAATATCAACTTAAACTTATTAATAAATTGCAATTAATTTTCAACTATAATTCATACGAAGCATCGCCTATATACAAAGATACAAATGTGACATAATAAGCCAACAACAACAAAGAAACCAAAAAACTAACTAACATATGAAATATAACTATATACATAGCAAAAAATAAAAAATAAAATGATTAATCACCCAGACAGCATTTCCCGTTAAGATGGCGGAAATTTGAATATCTCTTTCGAGTCGATAAAAAAGCTTTGCTAGTTATTTATTTATAGGATCATTAAAGTTTACATTCTTAACTTCCACGAAGGTTGCGATAATACAATTGTGTAACGTGAGTCTTCTCAACATAAGCTTGGGTATCTGGGCAATTAACGATTACAAATTCTCGCGGTGTATGAATGATCACAATGGCAAAACATAAAAATAAGCGTAACCGCGGATCGAGTGATGAGTTCGCTGCGCGCTACTGCCTGTGTACGACCCAGAAAGTGATCATTCAGATTACATACATTAGTTTACCGGCCGACAGCGATACAGAACAGACGGTTTTTGACACCGGCGCGCTCGCTGTGAGTACTAATACTGTAGAAAAGGTCAACGTTAGTAGTGTGAATAATTTAGGCGCTACAGTCAACGAAAAGGACGGAACAATGGCACACAGGTCTACTGATGTTGAGTCGATCCCAGTAAATACTGATGGAACAGCCGCCGTGCTCGAAACCGATCAAGACGCTGACACGAAATCCGAAAGAATCTGAACCCATAACATCTTCACAACTGTACGATAAAACCTGTTCGGGTACTCGTAATAGCGTATCGAATAGAGAACGGTGGGAAGCATGCTCGCCAGAATTCGAGGCATTTAAACGTAGAATGGTAGCGCAAATAAATGACCTCTACGCGCGTATTGACTCAATCACGGATGAAATGGACGATCTCTCGCAATACTCTCGCCGAGAATGTCTTCGTGTCTTCAACCTTCCTAACGAGGAAGGGGAACACTTGGAAGAATAATTGCTAGAGATGCTCCATCTCATCGGCTGCAGAATCGAGCCTTGGGAAATATAGTGTGTCACCGAGCAGGTCCTGCAGCGCTGCACCCGAGACACGTTCTAGTTAAATTAGTCAGTCGCAGACTAATAAAATGTATCATTGACAACGCCTGGCGGATACAGCACAGTGAGCCATACTGGAGACGTGTAATAATACACACCGATCTTACCCATCGCCGATCACAGCTTTTTAAGAAATGCCGACAGACAGCGACCGTTCGAAAATGTAAGGTCATAAATGGCAAATTATCGCGGAGCGTTACGATGGTACGATTACGTCGATTAAATCGCAAAGGGACATGTCGAAACTAGGGATAGACGCCGGAGAATCGACTAATCACGTTATGAACAATAGGCAAGAACAAGACCGAAATTCAGGTACCGGGCGGCGGGATAACCAGAACGGCTATAAGCGATACACGCGAGATGGGCACGATTCCAGACAATACCCGCAAACACGTAGAAACCCAGTATACGGTGAGAATATATCGAGAAAATCAACCTGTGGTGAGGACCTGCAACTACATGAAGCCCCTTCCAATATACAGCCAAAGTACAGTATTCCCTGCGTCGATTCACGCGATAAAACGACATATCCAAAACCGATGAACCGAGGTCTACCTACGACTGATAGCATCGCCGTGAACGTAATCCCGAACCGCGCCACTACGACCGGCGTTACGACAGTCAATGACGAAGCCATTCAAGATGAAAGGACTGCGAGACGGGGGGGGGGCATGGTGATTATTCCCCCGCATAGCAATGCGTTATATCAGTCGAGACAAAATGCCTACGTCAGAGAGCAACACTATACGTCGCCCAAGGCGAGAGCAGCCGTAAATCCCGCGAGCAATGTATATGAGGCAACTTTGTATGGCCAACCGGAAATGACTAATTTCAATAACAAGACGCAATGGCCGACTGATGTGCGCTACAGTGATGGCCGTTCAATCACTTATGCCAGTGCTAATAACTTGAGTAATGACATATCTAACGAATGGCGCAAATATCCGACGTATGGAAGCAACCAGACTGCCCAGCTATACCGAAACTATATGCAGGATACAATGAATTATCGAAATACTGCTCTTGGAAATCGGACCGTGAACCCGGATAATGCGAAAGGTGCAGTCGTGCCATCATTTCCTAGTTACCTCGCATCCATCAACAATAACCGGCGCTGAGACAAGGAGGCAGATGTAGATCAAGCCTCTGATAATAGCCGTACGTACCTTAACCATGAAACTGATAGTGAACCGAATAGGGTTCCTCCACTACGCACACAGGGCAATATCAAAACAGGTACAGTAAGTCTTTGCCTTCAATCTATCACCATAGTACAAAAGATACACGTGTTAGTACAGATATTGTCACGAGTTGTACCAGTAATGTACACTATTGTAGGACCCAAGGATCTGCATGGTATTGCCCCTCGTGTAGAAAAAATACAAGGTTGAGTGATATTGGCAATACTGATGTTCACAGGAACCATTTCACAGAAGAAGAATTTGGATCCCGTCAACTTGAAAACACATGCCATGTTTTTATTAAAGGCCCTCTAAACAGGCTCGCCGGGATTACAGATATAGACGCCGACAAATGGAAAATTAAATGTCAGAGTAATGAGAGTACCAATTGAGGCCATAATGTGAATAGGCCTAGTGTCGCTGGCCAACCTTACAACAGTATAAATTATTGTCTATCAATGTCGGTGGACTACGCCCAAAAGTGCTACATACAGCAAATAATTATATATAAATAATTATATATAATTATATAAGCAAAAATTATGATATAATTTGTACACAGGAAACAAAGTTATCCCCCATAGACGTAATTGGCCTCCATGGATTTCTCACCATAAATGTATACGCCAAAGAGAAACGCAATAGTTCTGGAGGAATAACTGTTTTTGTTGAGAATGATATTCAGAACCTTATTAAATTAGTAGAATGTTATTCAGAAAACACTCTTAGGTTTTGTCTATCAGGAATACATACCAGTAAGGTGCTGGTAGGTGTCTGCTATATACCACCCGAAAACTCGCTGTATTCCCATGCAGATTTAGCCAACAAATACAATGTTATATCACTAAAACATAGTGATGATACAGCTGTCTGTTTAGTAGGCGATTTTAACGCAAGATGCGGCGATCTATCAGACTTAGATAATGAGCCGGACAGGTTCAACCCCTACCAACCATCCAGCACCATGGCGGTTTGTAATGCAGAGAATAATTGTGCTTTGATAGAAAGAATTACACAAGACACTTTTGCAAATAATAATTGGAAATATCTTATCAATCTATGTCATAACGTTGATATGCGGATTGTAAATGGTGGATGTGGTAGAGATACCTATGTGGGTAGAACAACGTGCTAGTGTCGTGAACTATATTTTATTGTCCCCATGTCTATTTCAATATGTCGTTGACTTCAGTGTGGAAGAATTTTGTCCGCTCCTGTCCGACGCACATTGTGGTCTCACGATGCATCTTAGGTCGACAAATATAAATCATTCTTAACGCTAAAACATGAGACCTATGGTAAAGTGGGGCAGGTGTACAAACTTAAGTGAAATAATGCTCTCTCCAAAAATTTTTGCAGCAAAACTTAATATATATACTGTGGACACACTGTTAAGTAATGTGTATGACGATCAGTCGTAGGATGAGCGTAAAACAAGGGCATTGGGGCGTCATGGAGTGGAGATAAGAAATTAGGGGGTGTCGACGTGGATGAGCTGAATGAGACAATCACACCGTGCCTTGTGGACACGGCGAGAGAGGTAGGTGCTCTCGCACCTATCAAACGCAAAGCCTTATTATTAGCACATGCTTGACCTCAGAACAAACCACGGTTCACCAGTACATGCAAATTGGTGAAACTTGACCTTTATAAATATAAAAGACAATACTTAGCCAATAAAAATACAAAAAATTTAATTCTAATGAAGACTGCCAGCAAAAGCTACAAAAAAATTAAAAGAGCATTTAAGTTGCATAGATGTACTATAATAGATAGATTAAAGAAAATGAAAAATACAGCTGAATACTGGGCAACTATTAACAACTCATTTAAACAACAAGCGGATAAACCTGAGCCACCACGAAAAGAATTCTATGAATATTTTTAAAAATCTCAATATAAATACAGAACCTATACTTACAACTATCAGTTGTATACTTAACTATAGGGGCTGCCCGCAGGGGGGAGTCTTGTCCCCAATATTATGGAACCTTGTCATTAATGGCCTTCTAACGAGTTTAGACGTCCATACGGCTGTTCATGTACAGGCCTTTGCGGATGATGTATCTTTGTTAGTTTCAGGCTGTGATGTAGGTACCATTACAGACATCATGCAGAATGCTCTTGCCACACTAGAACGCTGGTGTAACGAACATCGGCTCACGGTGAACCCACTAAAAACAGATTCTGTGTTGTTCACACACAAACGTAAGTATGTTCATAAAGACCTGTTTATTAACAATACACCAATTATGAAAAGAACTCAGGTAAAATACCTTGGGGTCTTGTTCACTAAGACACTGAACTGGTCACCCCATGTGACCGCCAAGATTAAACGTATGACATGTGCCCTGTCGCAATGTAGGCGTGCAGTGGGTAGATCTTGGGGTCTCAGTCCTCAGGCTATGTATTGGATGTATACCACCATAATCCGTCCTATACTAACGTATGCATCCATGGTATGGATTGATGTTATATACAAAACTACTGTTGTGAGGGAGTTGGATAAAATACAGCGTACTGCATCAGTAATGGTTACTGGCGCTATGCGCTCTACTCCTGGTGCTGCACTTAATACAGCTCTAGGTCTAACTCCCCTGCATTTGCTCTTAATGAAAAATGCCTTGTCAACTCAAAGGCGAATAAAGGCTCTAGGTTATTGGATCAAGGCTATTCCTGTCATCAAATCCAGGAAAACGCACAGAAGCATATGCGAAGAACAGATTAGGCACAATCGCTTTAGAGATTATCCTAGTGATATCTTGATTTACCAAAATGACTTTGGTAAAATGTACACTATTTTATTGGAATATAATGCCCCTAGGGCCTATAGAAGCCACATACACAACACACTAATGTGTTGGACTGACGGGTCACTAAGGAATGAGCAAGCTGGATCAGGCGTCGCCATCTTTCCACCATGTTCCGGTGATATAAGTTGGGCTATTCCCCTCGGTAAATCGATTACAATATTTCAAGCTGA
>WURV02203169.1:0-66622 GCA_011762755.2 Epimenia babai
GGACGCTTCAGTCGATCAGAAACCACAGAAAAACCGGGAACATGACTGTCACCCATGCTCCCGGTCCGATCTGTCACCCTTGCTCGGGCTTTACAAGCGGGAATTCACTTCCCGCGACGGAGGGGGCCCTGCCCCCTCAAAAGGTCAACGAGGCGGCCGCGATGACGGCGTCCAGCCCTCTTCTTCCACATACCAGTGACCGAGCGGCTCCCGGACGAGAGTGCACTCCTGACCGCTGCTGAGGCGAACTCGATAGCTTTTCTCGCGGGGGAGGTGCGGCGTCGGAATCGTTCCGATGACGGTGATGTCCTGAGGATTTTCTTGCTGAACCAACCGGCAAGGGCGTCGAGATTGCCCCGGCTCCTCCTCGACTGACACTTGTGACCACACGCCACGCGGATCAGACTCCTCGGGAAACCCCGCTTCAGCGAGAAGCTCGCGGCGAGCTAGCGACAGGGCACGATCGGAAAGCCCAGTCGAGCGGCGCGCTAGCTCGACAACTAGAGCGTATCCTTCAGGAAGAGCCTCCACGAGGAAGCTTTTCTGACGGGCGCGCACAACGAGTTCGAACGACGAACTCAGGATCCGCACCTCACTCACACGCTGCAAAATCAAACGCCATTCAGCAGCAAGAATGCGTATGTCAAACGGATCGCCTCGTCCACCGTAGTCGACCGTTTCTCCCTCTGCATCAACAAGCGCTGCACACCGAGCTCCCCCGGCCTCACAGAGCATCGTCAGTGTTGACGAGAAGGGGGTCGCGTCTTGATCGCGAGCTGGCGGCGAATTTCGTGTCACTTCTCTTCGGTGATCAAGGTCAACAGTCGGGTGATGTCGTCTCGTTTCCTGACAACGGAGCTTTTCGATTCCCGAACGATGTCATCGAGCTCACTTTGCACTCGTTGGGCGAGAACCGACCGAATCAGTTCCTCTCGAACGTCTTCTTTCGCTTTCCGCTGTTCCGGAATGACCTCCGTCGCGAAGAAGATGTGATAGCCATGCGAGCTGCCCACTACATCACTAATCGCTCCAGCATGACCCAACGCAGAGGCAGCTTTGGCCCAAGCAGGATCGACCTGTTTCACATTTCGGTCTGATTCGCGCAGCGGAATCACTCGACCATCAGCAGCCAAAGGCGGAAGTTCGTAGACCTCTACCTTTTCTTTGCCGACGACCTGCTTCGCCGCGTTGGCAAACTCCCGTAGATTGTGGCTTCCGAGCACTGCTTCGTGCACCTTTTCCGCAAGCTCTCGGTATTCCTCGTCGGGGGCCATCGGCGGCACACGAAAAAGAACCTGTACCGTTCGCACCGCGCGCGGGCGATCATAGTCCAACCAACGTCGCTGGTACTCAGCGTTCAATTGCTCCTCGGTGACTGGAGCTTTGTCTCGCGATTCGTTTGCCAGAGTCTCCATCAATTCACGAGCGAGAACTCCACGCTCCGTTGCTCGGGCGGTCTGGAGGCGAAGAGCTCCAACTTCATGACGAAAGAGTTCATCGCGCACGACTCCTTGCGCCTGCCGATTCCGCTCAGTGAAATCACGCGCACTGAGCAACTGGAGGGAAAGCGGGGTGTTCCCGACGAGACCAAAAGCCCCAGGTGGAATCTCTCCGATCACCCGGGTCGCCTCTGGAGACGAACAGCCACCCAACATCAGCAGTGCCACAACGCCAAGGCTCCGGAGGGCTTTCACTCGTTCTCCCTCCCATCACCCAACATGCGTTGGGCCGCTAGCCCACTGGCAAAAGTGATCCCCGCGTAAAGCAAGCCACGCAGATCGTCACCGGCAGCAAAGCCTCGGAGCGCGGTCCAGCCGGCGGCAAAACACCCCCCAAGCAACACCACCGCGAAGAGGGAGAGTGTCCGCTCCATGACTGAGAAGAGTACCGGAGACTTTCGGCGCCAACCAGCTTTGCTCGCTTAGGCCGGGCGCCAAAGCCACACGAAGGCGACCGCCATGAGCAAAAACAAGCCGAAGAGCGGCCAGAGCGCTCGCTTAAGCTGAGGGGGGCGAGAAAGCTTCGTTCCACGAACTTGAAGATAGGTGGCGACATGAGCGCCCGAACGCAGCAAAATCAGCACGCTAGCAAGAGCAAAAACATGCCCGAGCACGGAAACCGCAGGTCGCTCAACGAGCCAGGCTGCGCCCAGAAGAATCAGGCTAGCTCCGATCGCAAACAGGAGAGCAATGGCAGACAAGCGGCTCGGCGGCGTTCGCGGCTCCAAGTGAGGACCCGGATCACCCTCGGCATCCGATTCGCTCGGTGTGGAGAGTGAACCCAAGGCAAACGTATAGGCTAGCCACCCGAAGGAGCCGAAAATGGAGAATGGAGGATCAATCGGTTGGTGACGTCCGCCCCACCACGACAGCAGACAAAATCCAACAAAGACTTCAAGACCAGCAATCAGAGCCAAACGCCCGCGCGGAAGAAAAGGAGAACACCAAAGAGCCAGCAAGGCGATGATTGCAGCAACTCCTGCGAGGCTCGCCGAACCCAGGACGAGGATTGGCGGCAAAACGGTCAAGGCCCAAGCGTAAGTGCCTGTGATGATCGCCGCGACAAGCCGCACGCGAAGCGGCTTCCTCCGATCGATTGCAGCTTGCTCTCCCCCAGCCATGAAGAGTCAGCGAGTCGTGATCGGACCCGACGAGATCGGGGGAGTTCCCTCAGGAAGAGGAGGCGCATCTTCGAGCTTCTTCCCGTACCGATTCCAAGCCCAGACGGCAGTGGACGTCATGAGAACCAGCCCAATGAAGATCGCGAGGAGCAGTTTCTTCAAGTAGGCGCGCACCTCGGGGCTTTGGGTGGGGGCGCTGGCGGGCTCGTTGCGAGAAGCGGTCATGCAGGCAGTTCGTTGGGCCGGTCTACTTCGAGTACTGCAGGAAGAAGAAGGCGGCCAGTAACGCCGCCAGAAGCCCGATCCTGAGGTAGAGAGCCCGCTGTCGGGAAACGCGGACAAAGGCATTCATGTCTGCCATGCCCTCCTGAAGCGTCTGGATTTGGGCTTCTGCTTGGGCCAGGCGCGTTTCCAAGCGAAGTATGGCGCGACCTTCGTCGTTTTCCTCGGTGGACGGCGCTTCGTCAGGATTCTCGATGGATTCGTCAGTCATGGCTTTCGCGTGGTCGTTACCCACTCCTCATTGGACAGAAGACGGTGCGGAAGGTTCCGGAAGATCCCCAGCCCGCTCCGGTGCTCCCGCTGGGACCAGCGTCAGCTTACCCACGGTCGCGCCGCTTTGAAGAGCTTTGTGGGCTTCCGACGCCTGAGAAAGCTCAAAAGGTTTCACCTCGGGAAGCTGAAGCGAGCCATCTTGGTACCAGTCGAGGATGCGAGTGAAGGACTCCTGAAGAAGCTCCTGTTCGTCGAAGAGATAGGAAAGGTTAAAAGCCATGACGCTCTTATTGCCGTTGATCATGTCGAGAGGATCGAAGCGAGGGGTGCGCAGAAAATCCCAAACGAGCTTCAGCCAGTTCGGGCGCCCCGAACCACGGCTCAGCATCGTCGTGGCACCATAGACGACCAGGCGTCCTGTCGGACGCAGGATTCGATAGCTGCCACGCATTGTTTCCGCACCGTTGGCGTCCAGAACGAGATCGTAGCCTTCCGGATGGAGCTCTCGCGCCCGCGCAAAGAGATCGTCACGGCTCTTGTCGATCACCTGCTCGACGCCCAGCGCACGGACGTGGTCGACCTTCTTCGACGAGCCAACGACTCCCACCGTCTTGCAGCCGAAAGTCCTCGCCATCTGGACCATCACGCTCCCCACACCTCCGGCTGCGGAATGAATGAGAACTCTCTTTCCAGGAGCTGCGGCACCGAGCACATGCAAGGCGTAGTAGGCGGTGAGGCTTGCGACGGGGACTGCTCCTGCCTGAAGCATCGTCATCCCCTCGGGTACACGAAACAACTGACGGTAAGGCACCGCCACATGACTCGCGTAGGCACCGAAGCGCATCACACCCACGACTGCATCACCGACACGCAATCCATCGGGATTCTTCCCGCCCCCAGGCGCTCCACCACACCCGAAAATTCGAAACCGGGCGTGATAGGCCAACCAACATATTCCTTCGCTGACGGGTAGAGTCCGAGACGAACCACCACGTCGGCAAAGTTGACGCCAATCGACGCGACACGGATCAGCGCTTCGCCTTCTGCGGGATGAGGAGGCTGCCGCTCCTCCATTTGAAGGCGCCGATAATTGCCCGGACGATGGACGACGATCTGTTGCATGATGAGGAACCGCCACCGATCCCGAAGAGGAGTTGAAGAAAGCGGCGGCTTGGAAGGTACCTAGCGAATCGAGGCGCTGGGAGAAAAGACCCAGTTCATTAAGCTCTAATTCTTGGCGCAGATTGGCTCTCGATGGCCTGAACCCGCGGCTTCTTGCGGTGAGCCTCCAACTTGAGGGGGCTTTCTCCGGAGGCTCTCAAATCAAGACGCAACGCAACGAACGGCAGATTCCTGTCGAACAGTGCCTCGACCATCTCTCGAGGCCGAACGGCGCCACTCGCCGCGAGCGGTGCCTGCACGTAGAAAGCAGCCACGTCACCAACGATGCCGGCAGCTTCGAGACTGGCGTAATCTTCCGGCTCCGCGAGACGCAGTTCAGCGATGCCTGCCTTCACGTCAATCTTTCGCTTGATGCCTTTCACATCACGTTCGACCGAGCTTTCTTCTTTCTTGTGAAATCCATCGATGACGTGTCTCAAGGATCCCTCGACGGGCGCCTCGGTAAAGCGCTCCTGGAGCACTGGTTTCGCAACGGCGAACAGATAGCGGGCTTCATCGATGATCTTGGACAGCCCGGGGTCATTTGCCCCAAGTTGGGCGGCGCCTAAGAACGTCACTCCAGCCGCCGCGACGCCATTCAATCGTTCCACGAGCTCCTCGGCTTCAGGTGGGTCGATGAGCTTTACGTCGATATACTCGCCCACGCTCGCGATCCCGAGCGCCAACGCCGGACCAAAACTCATATCCGGCTTCGGATGAAAGCCTTCTGTGTACGCCGTTCGCACCCCAGCTCGGCGGATCATGCGCGGGAGCTCGCGGATGAAATCGAGGTGACCGAGAAGCGCGGCCGGTCCGCGCTTTTCGTACTTGAGGCGAACGCGAACCGGGGGACTTCCCGGGCGCGGAGGACGGTATTTCTCTGGATGATTTTTCCCGGGAGCAGACTCGTCCTGGATGACGGGTAACGACGCGCGTGTGCCTGGTACGTCGGCGCCCATCTTGCTGAGAAAGCCGACTCGGTTGTCGCGCATCCGTGTCAGATCGCAGGCGATGCCACAGTCGTAACAAACCAGTTTCCGCGCGTCTGCTTGGGCCTCCTCCACGTTGGTATGGTGGATGAACATGCCTTTGGCTTTGCCGCACGGGGGGCTCAAACGACTATGAACCGCCTTGCGGTACTCGCGGGCCAAGAAGCCGTCCTCGAGTCCCACGTCGATATGATCCCAGGGAAGCCTGGCGGAAAGAGGGATCGTGGAAAGGAACGGCGACGTGTCGATTTGGAAATGCTCGAAGGCTTCCATCCACACGTCTTTTTTGAACTGATCATCCCAGGAATCGAAGAAGGCACCGTTTCGGTAGGCTCGCTCCACGACATCAGCCAATCGGCGATCTCCTCGCGCCAACACGCCTTCGAGTTCGCTCGTCGTCGAATCGTGAAGTCGTAGTCCGATGCCCTTCTTTCCTCGCAGCTCATCCTTCAGCAGATATTGTTTGCGCTTGACCTCTTCGAGGTCATCCATCGCGCACCATTGAAACGGCGTATGAGGCTTTGGAACATGCACCGAGACGCTCACGGTCACCGTCGGACGTTTGCCTAGCTTCTTGCCGACCGCGTGAGCGTTCCGCCCCACTTCGGCGATACCGAGAACGTCCTCGTCCGTTTCCGTCGGGAGGCCGAGAATGAAGTACAGTTTCATGCGATCGAAGCCGCGAGAAAACACCCGCTCCGCCGTCTCCATGAGCTGTTCTTCCGTGACGTTCTTGTTGATCACGTCACGCATTCGCTGGGTGCCTGCTTCAGGGGCGAATGTGAGCCCCGCGGTGCGGACCTTGCGCATGTCATCAAGCAGTTCCTCGGAAAGCCCGTAGGCACGCAAACTAGCTACGCTAAGGCTGACTCGCTCGGGCGCCGTCTTCTCGACGAGCTTTTTGATGAGCGGCGAGATGCACGACACGTCCGCGGTCGAGAGAGCCGTCAAAGACACTTCGTCCTGGCCGCTCTTCTCCAGGGCGCTCTCCACGGTGGAAATGATCGTCTCCGGATCACGCTCGCGCACCGGTCGATAGATCATGCCCGCCTGACAAAAGCGGCACCCCTCCGTGCAGCCACGAGCCACTTCGATGCTCATGCGATCGAAAATCGCCTCGGGACCACCGACGGGAAATTCGTCGGGAAAGGGGTAATCATTGATATCGGGCACCAAGCGCCGTTCGATAGGGTAAGGAGCTCGATCGTGCGCTGCCGGCTGGACAACGTGGAAGCCAGTTTCCTTGTCTTCGCGTGTTTCGTAGAGACTCGGCACATAGACCCCAGTCAGCCCTGCCAAACGCTCGAGCCGCTCTTCCCGGCTCAGGCCAGCCTTCTTTCCTTCCGCCCAAGTCAGAGCGATCTCTGGCGTCGCCTCCTCGCCATCGCCAATGAGAATCGCATCAATGAAAGGAGCGATGGGCTCCGGATGGGTGGCCACAGGACCGCCCGCAATGATCAATGGATCGTCTTCTCCTCGGTCGACGGCACGCAAGGGGATCCCTCCCATGTCCAGCATCAGGAGGATGTTCGTGTAAGTCAGCTCGAATTGGAGCGAGAAGCCAACCACGTCGAACTCCGAAAGAGGCTTCACACTTTCTAGTGACGCCAGCGGAAGACCACGTTGCCTGAGCTCCGCCTGCATATCGATCCAGGGCGTGTAACAACGTTCGGCGAGCAGCTGCGGATGATCGTTGAGCAGCTTGTAAAGGATACGGTAGCCCAGATGGCTCATCCCGATGTCGTAGATGTCGGGAAACGCCAAACAGACGCGCGCCTCAACGGAATCCCAAGGCTTCCGAGCAACGCCGTACTCGGCACCGGTGTAGCGGGTGGGTTTCGCGACGTTCTCCAGGAACGACGCGTAGGGATGCTCGAAAAGTTCTGTCATGATCTCCGCCGTTTCGGACCGCTTCTTGGGTCGGAGCAGTCCAGCGACATTGAAGGGGCCGCGCGAAAAGACCTGGCCACAGGGCGGGAGACCCCAGCGCGGCGCAAATCTGTGGCCTGTGTGACGGCTCTCGGCCGGACTGTCAATGAATCTCGGGGAAGAAAGACGCGCTTCCCCACCGGAAATGACCCCAGGCCCTCCGAAACGGGAAAAAGAGTGCTATCGGCATCAGCCGCGGACGGTGAGCCCGCAGAACCCGATCCTCAACCCCACGAGTACGTCATGTTTGAAAAAGTCGAAGCAGCACCTCCCGATCCAATCCTCGGCATTACCGAGGCATTCAAGAAGGACGAGCGCGCGGACAAGATCAATCTCTCCGTCGGCGTCTACAAAGACGCAAACGGTCAGACTCCGGTCCTGGCAAGCGTGAAGGAAGCCGAGAAGAGGCTCCTAGGTGAGGTGAAGACGAAAGCTTACAAGCCCATCAATGGTGATCCAGCGTACGGTCAGGGCGTGCGAACGCTCCTCTTCGGACAAGACAGTTCGCTCATCGACAACGGTTTGGCCGCAACCTGTCATACTCCGGGAGGCACCGGCGCGCTGCGTTTGGCAGCCGACTTTCTCAAGACGAAAGCCGGCATCTCCAAGATCTGGATGAGCAACCCGACGTGGGCCAACCATCCCGCGATCTTCGGCAACGCTGGACTCGAGGTGGCCAAGTACGAGTACTACGACGCCGACACGAGTTCTCTCGACTTTGACGGCTTGAAGAAGTCCCTGGAAGGGGTGGGCGCGGGGGAAGCTGTTCTACTGCACGCTTGTTGCCACAACCCGAGCGGTGTGGACCCGACTCCTGAGCAATGGAAAGAGATCGCAGCGGTGCTCAAAAGCCGTGGTGCGCTGCCTGTCGTCGATTTCGCCTACCAGGGATTCGGCAACGGAATTGAAGAAGATGCTTCCGGGCTGCGTTCCCTCAACGCCGAGTTCGACGAGATGCTCGTTTGCTCCAGCTTTTCCAAGAACTTCGGCCTCTACAACGAGCGTACAGGTGCCCTGACAGCGAAAGCAGCGAGCACGGACGCTCTCGATTCGGTCCTCAGCCAGCTGAAGATCTGCGCACGCACCAACTACTCCAACCCACCAGCGCACGGCGGCGGGATCGTGACCACGATTCTCAACGATGCCGACCTGCGCAAACAGTGGGAAGGCGAACTCAAAGAGATGCGCGATCGCATTCTCGACATGCGCTCTGCGCTCGTGAAAGGTCTCAAGGACGCTGGAGCAAGCCGTGACTTCTCGTTCATCGAGAAGCAGAAGGGCATGTTTAGTTTCAGCGGCCTCACGAAAGAGCAAGTCGCGACCCTGAAGAACGACCACGCGATCTACATCGTCGGAAGTGGCCGCATCAACGTCGCCGGCATGACGCCTGGCAACGCGGAGAAGCTCTGCAAGGCGATCGTCTCCGTGCTTTAGCTAGTACGGGGCAGTGGCCCCCTCGTTTGCCGGAGCCAAATTCCGGCTCCTCATCTCCACCCGCCGGCTCGCAATCCGCCACATCTTCGTCAGCGGTCGATGCGAGCACTCGTCGCTTGGCTTTTCCGTCTTTAGCAGAGGACTTCAGGCCTTCTGCTTGCTGACGTGGTTGCGTGTGACTGCCAGGTTACCGACCCTTCTTTCCGGCCTACGGCGGAAAGAAGCGCGGTAGAAACGCTGATACGTGGTCGCTGCGAAGCTACGCCGTCGCTTGCACGATGACACTGACGACCCGCGGAGCGGGTCGCAGTCTATCGACTCAAGTCATCGCCTTCGGGTCGCTGGGACAGGCTCACGTCCCAAAGTCATCACCAGTTGCCTTGCTAGGTCGCCCGTTCGCTAAGCGAACGGCGCTCATCGCTTCGACGTTACGTCTTTCGAGCAGAGGTGATTGCCAAGACTGGCTGTGTTCTCAACAACCTCTCAGCCAAGACCAACGCCCGACAGAACGAGGCTTCGCAAAGCGAAGACGAGAGAGCCAAAACCCCACAGTGTCCTCAACGCCCCCACCCCCCAACAAACCACCGACAGGACGAGAGGCTGCAAAGCAGCCGCGAGAGCGCGAGCACCGCCGGCGACCAGGTGGGAGCCGCCGGAGCGCACGTCGCAAGGGTGGGGAGGAGGAGCGGGAATTCATTTCCCGCGACGGAGGGGTTCCTAACCCCTCACTAGAATAGAATCCGAGTGC
Organism: Epimenia babai; assembly: GCA_011762755.2. Taxonomy (NCBI): domain Eukaryota; kingdom Metazoa; phylum Mollusca; class Solenogastres; order Cavibelonia; family Epimeniidae; genus Epimenia; species Epimenia babai. The sequence continues at coordinate 9,377 of WURV02203169.1, forward strand.
GGATACTCGTGTCCAGCGCTTTGACCTTGTCTTTGACTTCTTGGCTGACGCCACGATCGAGATCCATGACGAGGTACCCAATCTCCGAATCGGTCGCCAAAGTTTGGGCAGCTACGTTCGCTTTACTCTCCGAGATAATGCTGTTGATTGCGCTAAGCACCCCGGGAACGTTCTTGTGAACGTTGAGGATACGATGATGGTCGGGAAGTGGATTGGCGCCCACTACGGGGAAGTTCACTGACCCTGTGGTGATGCCCCCGTTGAGAAACTCCGTGAGGCGTCCGCCGACTTCGCGCCCAATGTTCTCCTGAGCTTCTTGGGTGGAGCCACCGACGTGCGGCGTCAGGATCACGTTGCGAAGACCGCGTAACTCGGACTCGAAACTGGGGCCGTTCTTGCGGGGTTCTACCGGGAACACATCGATGGCAGCTCCTGCCAAATGCTCTTCCTTGAGCGACGCGGCCAAAGCGGGAATGTCCACGACCGACCCTCGCGCCAGATTGAGGAGATACGCTCCCTTCTTCATCTGAGCCAGCCGCTCTGGTGTAATCATCCCCTTGGTCTCAGGGGTAGCGGGAACGTGAAGAGTCACGAAATCAGCTTCACCGAGGAGGTCTTTCAGCTCGGGCACGAATTTGTTGTTACCCATGGGGAGCTGTTGCTCGATGTCGTGAAACAGGACACGCATCCCCATCGCCTCGGCGAGGACACCCACTTGGCGACCAATACGGCCGTAACCAACGATGCCAAGCGTCTTGCCACGGACTTCGAACGAACCCACGGCGCTCTTGTTCCAAACGCCCTCGTGCATCTCTCGAATTTGGTCAGGAACATGACGGGAGAGCGAAACGATGTGACTGATCACCAGTTCGGCGACGCTGCGCGTGTTGGAGAAGGGGGCGTTGAACACCGGAATGCCTCTCCGATTCGCCCCTGCCAAGTCGACTTGGTTCGTGCCGATGCAAAAACATCCAATCGCGAGCAGTCGATCCGCCGCTTCGAGAACCTTTTCCGTGATGTTGGTCTTTGAGCGAAGACCAACCATGTGAACACCCTTGATCTTCTCGACCAAGTCATCCTCACTCAGAGCTCCAGAAAGCACTTCGAGATCGTGACCCTCATTCCGAAAGATCGAACGAGCCGTTTCGTGAATGTTCTCGAGTAGAAGGACTTTGATTTTGTTCTTCGGAAACGAAGTACCGTCAGTCATGGCGCCGCCACGCTAGCACCGAAAAACCGCGGGAAAAGTCAGGCGCGGAGGGGCGAAAGGAGTACGGCCTGAGCCATTTGAGGTTGTCGGGGGTCGCCACACGACCGTTCATGGTCCAGCCACGCAGCTCTTCCATGATCCAGCTGTGCTAGCAACTCAGGTCCTGGTGCGCAGCCGAGCACCGAGCCTCTTCAGCGCCTTCGTGTGCACCCGACTCACCCAAGATCGGCTCTTTCCAAGATCGGCAGCGATCAAGTCCATCTTCTCGCCATCCACATAGAAACGTCGGACGACTTCATCCTCCGGCGGAGGCAGATCATCCACGGCGCCGCGAACCAGGGCTGACATCTGTTGGTCGGCAAGACGCTCTTCAGCGTTCTGCTTGCTATCGAGGGCCACCACTTCCCCGTCAGCAACAATCGTATGGTCCGCAAACACGCCAGCACTCATCGCGGTCACGAGAGAGGCCATGTGCTTTTTCAAGCGCTCGTCCGCTTGAGTTGCACTGAGGTCTTGCACCCGGGAGCCTTCGTCTGCTTGGCCCTGACCGGCTTCGTTCACCGCCCGGAGAAGAGACACACGCTCGTAACCTCGCCGGGACCAGTTCCCCATCTTACGCAGACCGTCGATCATCGATCCACGAACTCGGAAATAGGCGAAGCGACGAAAGTCTCCCTGAGAGTCGTCAAATCGCTGGGCAGCTTCGACTAAACCCTGACGACCAAACGCCAACAACTCATCGTGGTCTGCGCGAATCCCCGTTTTCATCAGATGCCTCAGGACATGATCCACGAGGTCTTCAGCGCTTGCCAACAGGGCCTCGACCTCCTCCGGAGATCGCCCTTGAGGCCGTTCTTGGCTTCTGTCGCCCACGAGAATCGAGACGATACCCAGGGAGCGGCGGCCATGCCATAGTCAGAGGCATGAACCGCTGGGTCGCCCTCGCAGCCATCTACGCCGCGCTGGGTCTGATTTTCGGCGGTGTCGCAACCTACCTCCGGGGGACGCCATGGACGCACCCGGAGCCTTGGTTAGAGCTCGCCCCTACGACCGCTCACCTCTACAGCTGTCTTCTTGGGCTGACTCTCGGGCTCGCTGCAGTCGCCGTAACCTTCACGCTCGTTCGCAAAACGGAATGGGCGCGCACGCTCCACGCCGAACTGCGCCCTTTGGCCTCCGGGATGCCAGGCGTCGGGATTTTGGCCGTGGCACTGTTCTCTTCCTTGGGAGAAGAGCTGCTCTTCCGTTCGGTGCTGCAAACTTCCACCAACATCTGGATTCAGGCGCTCGTTTTTGGGCTGGCGCATCAACTTCCCGGCCGTGCTCGCTGGACGTGGGCACTTTGGGCGACAATCATGGGATTGTTGTTCGGGGCGCTGTTTCAAGCCACCGGCTCTCTCCTCGGACCACTCGTGGCTCACGCCACGATCAACGCAATGAACCTCAGATTTCTCCAGAGTCATCAGTCCTCTCCTGCCCCCACACGACAAATGGGCGGGATCTTGGGACAGCGCACTTAATATGACGGCTGGAATCACTTCACCCTCCGATCAGCCGCGCGTGCTGGTCGTGGATGACGAAAAGTTCATTCGCGACATCCTCGCCGACTTCCTCACGATGGAAGGTTACGCGGTTCGCACAGCAGACGACGGAACCCAAGCCGTTCAGGAGCTATCGCGCTCCCATTTCGCGTTGGTCATCAGCGATCTGAAGATGCCAAAGATGGGGGGCCTCGAACTCCTCCAGCACGTCGCCAAGGTGCAGCCCGAGGCCCTCACCGTGATCATGACCGGTTTCGGGACTGTCGAGACCGCCATCGACGCGATGAAGCACGGTGCGTACGACTACATTCTCAAACCGTTCAAGGTCGAGGAGATCGTTCATGTCGTCCAACGCGGTCTCGAAAAACAACGTTTGGCCGCGGAAAACTTGCGGCTTCGAGAAGCCGTCTCTCTCTACAAAGTCTCCGAGGCGATTACCGCCAGTCTCAGCCTCGACGACGTCGTGGCAACCGTTGAAGCCAGCGCATTTGAAGAGATTGACGCAGATGCCATCTTCGTTTGGCTGGTTGATGGCAAAGGGACTTACTTCGAACGGCTGAAAAAACAGGCGAAGCCCCGGGATCCAGACGCTCAACCCTTTGCGCCGGGTACCCTGGACCCAGCTGTCGTGGCGGAACGCCTCACTCAAGACCAACCGTTGGTGCTGCACGGCGTCGCAGCGGCCCAGCTCTTCGGAGAAAAGCCGGAGAAACCTCTCGTGAGCACAGCGACGGTTCCTCTGCGGATGCGCGACAAGCTCATCGGATGGATCACGGTTGCTTCCTACACGCTCGGCAAGCATTTCACCGAAGGCCAAAGGAAGCTCCTGAGCATCATCGCCTCCCGGGCAGCGGCCGCCATCGAAAACGCACGCCTCTACGAAGATCTGCAAGCGACCTTTCAGCAAACCATCCAGAGCCTCGCGAACACGATCGACAAGATGGATCGTTACACCGCCGGCCATTCCGAACGCGTTGCCCTCTATTCGACACGCCTCGCTCGATGGCTTGGCCTCGACGAGGCTCAAGTGGAGATCGTGCGTCAAGCCGCTCTCATGCACGACATCGGCAAGGTCGGCTGCGTGATGAACCTCAACAAGCCCGGAAAGTTGAGCGCGACGGAATACGAAATGTTCCAAAAGCATCCCACCTACGGCAAGGAAATCCTCGATCCGATTGCCTTCCTCGAGCCGGTGATCCCAGGGGTGCATCTCCATCATGAGCGTTGGGATGGGCGTGGCTACCCTCTCCGACTCGAAGGAGACAAGATCCCTCTGATCGCGCGCATCATCAGCGTGGCGGATACCTACGATGCGATGACGAGTGACCGCGCCTACCGGAAAGCTCTCCCCCATGAGGTGACTGTCGGCGAAATTGAGCGCTGTAGTGGAACTCAATTTGATCCAGATGCGGCCGGCGTTTTCACCGAGAACATCGACAAGTTTCGCGAAAAGCAACAGGCCGCCGGGATCAAAATCCCCGACTAGGGTCGATCCTTCAATCCGAAGCGTTTCATGTGGGGACATGGTAGGGCCCCTTCATGCCTCAGCCACTCCACGCGTACTTTCTCGGAAGACGCCCCTATTTGCCCGTCCTGGAGCTCATGGGGTCTCTCTTCGAGAAGCGTCGGAGCGACACGATCGGAGACACGCTGCTTCTCCTCGAGCATGAACCGGTGATCACGATGGGGCGTGGTGCACACGCGGAGAATCTTCTGGCGGAGCAGCAGCAACTCGAACAAATCGGAGTGAGTGTCGTCGAGACAGGGCGAGGTGGTGACGTGACTCTTCACGCCCCGGGACAGCTCATCGCCTATCCGATCATTGACCTATCTCCCGACCGTCGAGACGTGCGCAAGTACGTACAAGCCCTGACCGAAGTCATGCGGCGTTTGGTCGCTGCCCATGGGATCGATGCAGGGACCATCGACCAGCTCATCGGCCTCTGGACGGACACCTCTCAGATTGACCATTGGCCAGGTGAAGCGTCCGCTCGAACACCAGCCAAACTAGGAGCGATTGGAGTACGCATCTCACGTTGGATCACCCAACACGGTTTCGCGCTCAATCTAACGACCGATCTCTCTCTCTACCAACTCATCGTTCCCTGTGGGATTTCCGAGTACCCCGTCGCCTCGATAAAAAGCCTCACAGGACAAGCACCGAGCGTCGTGGCGACCGCGGAGAAGGCCGTCATCGAATTCAACGAGCTGCTCGGAGCCGGGGAGCCGCGCTGGACTAACTGCGCTGAGTCGCCCCTGGAGGAGATCACTCAGCTAGCAATAGCGAACTGAGCCCAGAGGCGTGAGAGCTCACGGTGTTGATCTTTCGCGGCGCTTCTCCAAGACACGAGCGATCGCGTAGGTGGAAACACCACCTACGCAAGCAATCGTCCCACCAACGACGCCGGCACCAACGAAGAGCGCTCCCCCCAATTCGATCGCACGCTCGGGCGCCAGTTCTTCGAGGCGAAGGGGAAGGAAATGCCCTCGCAGAAGAAACGCCCCCACTTGCACTTCCGCAAACACGAGAACTGGAATCACCGGGGGGAGCGAGATGTTGGATGCGAGGTAGGTGACCAGCACATCGAGGCGCAGAAGAAACGCCAGCCCTCCGGCAATGATCGAATGAAGCCCGTAAAGCGGTGAGCATCCGACGAACAACCCGAGCGCTGTGGAAAGCCCCAGGTTACGCGGTGTGATGTCGCCGCCCCGAAGACGATCGCGAGCCGAACGTAGCATCGCCTTGATGCTCTTCTTCTCGTGGGTTGGCTTCTCAACGGTCTCCGACATGCGGCAGTTCAGTATCTAGCACGAGGTCCTAAGCACCAAAGTCGTTGAAATTGCGCCTGAACTGCTCGTTTCAGCGATGAGGACGCCTTGAAACCCTGAAAGCGCGCTGCTACCTCGCCCGCTGTGTCCACTGAGCCACCCGGTGACGAGAGCGGCGCGCCCTCAACTCGGCCTTGGATTTCCGACGATGACGACGCCTCGAGTGCTTCGGACTCCGCCGGAAGTCATCCGGCGCGGAAGGTGCGCATGGTCGGCTCTGTTGTCGACCCAGCGGTGGACGATGACGGTTTAAGCCTCACCGGCCCAGGGGCGCCCGGGCGGACCTTCTCCGCGGAGCCTGCTGAACATCCCGTCCGTGCTCGACTCCTCGAGAAGGCACGCCAAGCAGGAAGCCAGCCAGCGGAAACGGCGCCGGCTCCTTCGTCCCCGGAGCTGCCTACTCCCACACCACTCCCAGCCTACGCCGGGCCTGAACCTCGTTTCTCTACCGAAGCGACCAGGCCTGAATCGTCAACTCCTTCGCCGAGCCCGACAACCGCGCAACCCGCACCAACGCCGACTCCCCCCCTCAACGAAACGCCAACGGAGACGAGCGACTCTCCTGTTCCGTCGAGCCAACTGACTCCTCCTCCGGGAGCGGTGGCCAGTGAACTCGATCGCATTGCCCGCCGCCCATCCTCCGGAAGCGACGGTCCAAGTCTCTCTCCCAATATGATCGCCGTATTGGGGGGACTTCTCGGCCTCACGGTGATCAGCACCCTGGGAGTTTTTCTCAGCCGTACGGAGGCGCAAAGCGTCAGCACCCCACCGACGGCTCCCCCTGCCGAGCAGGTGAAAAAAGAACCCGAGCCACCGAAAGTGAAGCGTCCGGTTCGTCAAAAGCTTCCCGGCCCGTGGCGAATCGCCGACGACGCCACCAAGGCGGGACATCGTGTCTTCAAGGGAAAAATCGGCAAGAATGCTTTTCTCCGGGCAATTCAAGACGCTGGACTCCCCAAAGGGGAAGCGTACCGTGCTTACGGTGCCCTCAAAGATGAGCTCGATCTCGATCACTGCAAGTCGAGCGACTCGTTCCTCGCGCTCGTGAAGGGCAGGGAAAAGACGCTCATTGCGTTCGAATACATCGTCACCAAAGAGCAGGTGTACCAGGTCAAGAAGAACAAAGAAGGGCGCCTGGAGGGCTCGAAGCTCGACTTGAAAGTCGTCCGCAATCAAATCCGACGTGCCTTCACCCACGACGGCAAGTCCTTCGAAGAGTCAGCGCGCCGAGCCGGCTTCGACCCTGGGATCTCTCGCATCGCGGAAGAGTCGCTCCGGGGCCATTCCTCGATGAGCGACTTCAAGAAGGGAGACCGGATCCGCGTCATCGCTCAAGAAGTCACCGTGCTCGGTGACTTTTCCCGCTACGCGGGCCTAGAGGCGATGGAGATCCTGCGTTCCGGGGCCGATCCACGTCGCATTTATTATTACCCGCACCCCATTGAAGGCGGACACTTTGATAAAGATGGGCGCGCGCCCTACGAAGGAGGATGGCGTAAACCCATCCAGAAAGCTCCTCGGACCTCCCCGTTCAACCCCAAGCGCATGCACCCGATCTTGAAGCGAGTGCAACCGCACAACGGCACGGACTTTGGCTGCACGACAGGCACACCCGTTGGCGCCACGTCACCCGGAACGATCGTCGTCCGGGGGCTGGGAGGCGGCTATGGAAACCTCGTGCGCATCAAACACGAAGGAGGCTATGAGTCGGGCTACGCGCACCTTTCTCGATTTGAGAAGGGCTTGAAGATCGGTGACCGCGTGGAACGCATGCAGATCATCGGGTACTGCGGTTCCACCGGGCGCTCGACAGGCCCTCACCTTCATTTCGAGATGAAGAAGGATGGCGTCTTCATCGACGCAGAGACGTTGAACCTCGATGGTCTGCGCGTTCTCCCCAAGGCCCACCGAAACGAGTTCGCCGAAGTGCGTTCGAAGTATGATCCGGTCCTCGACAAGATCCCACTCCCAGAGCCGATGACCCCTCCGGCGCCCGCTCCTGCTCCCGAAGTCGCCAGTGAGCCTGCGACGATAGCGGCAGCGCCGTCTACGGGCGCCACTACTCCAGCTGCCCCCCCCGCAGCCGCTGCCCCTTCAGTAGCCGCATCTGCCACGGCGGCCGCTCCAACACCCGCTGCTCAACCACCGAGCAACCCCGCTCAGGCTCAGGCACCCTCAGCCATCTTCCTCACCGACAGCGAGCTGCTGAAAATGCAGTCGGCTTCGGACGACGGCGAAGTTTCCGAATAGTCCTCACGCGCGAATCGAGAGGGTGAATCGAGAGCCTCCTTCAGGAGCATCCTCGACCCACGCTTTGCCTCGATGCGCCTCCGCGATCTGCGCAACGAGAGAAAGCCCGATCCCGCTACCACGCGTTCCCTCGGCCGTTGTACGACCACGGACGAAGCGATCGAAGATCTTCTTCCTTTGATCTTTGGGAATCCCTTCTCCGCCATCGGTGACGGACACGAGATACCGATCGCCCTCACGCGCCACCGTGATCTTCACGCGTTGGCTGTCGGGGGCATATTTCAACGCGTTGTCGATGAGATTGATCAAGGCAATCTCAATAGCCCGTTCATCAAGATCGGTTTCCGCAGCTCCGTCAAAGAGTACTTCGAAGTCCAGCGGAATCGACTGTCGTTCCGCACGCGGTCGACAAACGTCGACGGCACGCGAAACCGGCTCTCTCAAATCCACCTTCCGGAATTCGTAAGCCTCGCTGCGCCGCTCCATTCGCGCAAAGTCCAGCACGTTGTCGATCAGAGCACTGAGGCGCTCACTCTCTTTGACGATGATTTGAAGGTATTGCTCTTGCTTTGCCTCTGGAGCACGTCCGGAGAGCAACATTTCGCTGAACATCCGGACGAGGGAGAGCGGCGTTTTCAACTCATGGGAAACATTCGCGACGAACTCGCTCTTCAGCATCGCCAAACGCCGCTCGCGCGCCGCAGCCACGATGATCACAATGAGGCCACACACAACCACAAGGCTACTCAGCCCAACCAGCCCCATCTCCAACAAACGCCGCCTCTCGACCTCAGCCGCCAGTTCCTCAGCAGCGACCATGCTCACGTTGACACGCCATTTGTAAAGAGTCGTCGCAAACTGCTTTCCCAGGGTGAGGGCCCCACGACTCAGAGGAGGCCCAAAGATGATGCGCCCTTCGGCATCGACTACGTTAACGCGGTTCGCCGGACCAGCACCGGCACCATAGAGACGAGGGAAAAGCTCATGGACGATACGAGGGACATCGTGCCACGCAACGACAAGACGCCGCTCTCCTCCATCTCGCCGCTCGAAGTGGCTGATCAGGTAGCTCTTCTCACCGAGGGTTGTGTGCAAGTGCCGAAGTTGTGAGGGATTGGAACCACCGAGCTTCAATTCCGGCCAAAGCTGATGAAGCAGGACACGTCGAAACACATCATCATCACCCCCAGGCGCACGGGAAACGAATCCGACAACCTCGCGAGATGGTGATTCCAAGTCGATCAGCAAAAGTGCTCTCACCGTGGGAGTCTGCGCCGGAGCCGCCTCAAGCCATCGCTCGCCAAACTCCAGCGCCTCCTCGCCGTCAGTCAGCGATGAGACGGCATTGTCCTGTTCGATAATTCGCTTCTCAAGACGATCCGCTTTCTCATTAGCCAACGAAAGCGTCGCCTCCACGACCGAGCGTTCGCGAAGCTGCTCCATCTGGAAACTTGAGCGGAACATGATGGTCGCCAAAACAATCACGGCGAGAACCACCACGCCCACCAGAGGGACAATCACTACGCGTTCCCGCGACCACGCCATCGCCACCTCACCTTACAACAAAGGCTTTCTCGCGTCCCTGCTGGGAGTTCACCTGCGCGTTCGACTGCAGAAAGCGACGCTGTTAGACCGTTCGCCACCGCATGGATTCCACGACGGAAAAAGACACTCCGCGTCCGACGTTTGCTCAGATCGTGACGTCCGGGTTCTCCGTGGAACAGCTCTACGTCCTCGTGGCTGCAGTCCTCGTCCTCGTCAACGCGCGGCTCTTCTATGGTTCGCTCAAGATGCAGACCGAGCACGTCGACTTGTGGTTCCAGCCTCACCGCGTGAAGGCCATCTTCGACGGGACGGAACCGGCGCGTTGGTCAGCGCCTCTGGACGATGTCTTCATTCACTTCGACTTCGCCCGAGCCACGGCTCGCGGCTACCCGTTTCAGTGGATCAAAGGAAACGGCTATTCGAGCGGAGGCACGAGCCTTCTCTATCCGTTCATCCTCGCCATCGGTTTTTTGGCGGGCGATCTAGGACTCGAACTCAGTCATTGGGCAGCCGTCGTCGCTTGCGTCGGCACGTTCGCCACGCTCCTTGGCGCCCGCCGGATGTTCGCGGATCTACCGAGCTGGGCGAGCCTCGTGGCGCCCGTGGCTTTCCTCAGTGTGGGAGCCCTCAATTGGACTCTCTTTTCTGGAATGGAGGTGGCGGTCTTCCTCGCCTTTTGGGCACTCTCCTACGTTCTATGGGATGACCTGATGCGGGCGATTGAAGCGGGCACCGCGACACGCCTCCAAGCCCTCGCGCTCGGCGGCGCTTGTCTCCTCGTCGTCGGAAGCCGCCCGGAAGCCGCCCCACTGGTAGCGATCTACGGATTTTGGGCCGCCGGAGCCCTCCTCCGTCGAAAAAAACCGCTCTCTTCGGCCCTGGTCACCATGCTCCTCGTCGGTGTTCCCGGTGCCATCGTCATGATCGGGCACATGGTCGCGAACCAAGTGCTCACAGGGGACAGCGCGGCAGCAGGAGCCCTGGCAAAACTGGAGATGAATCATCCGTACCTGACGGATACACAAGTCTTTGACGCCTGGATTCACTACCTCAAGTACCAGTTTACTCGCCTCTCCAATCACCACTTCAGCGGGGTTCCAGGTCTCGGCTATTTGGCTTGGTTGCTGGCTTTGTTGGCGCTCGTATTCAAGCAAACACGTCGCGCGGCGATCGTCCTTTGGCTGAGCATCTTGATTTGGTTCGCCCTGACTGCCCTCAACGGTCAGGTCCGTTGGCAAAACGAACGCTACACGATGCCTTCTGTCGCATGGCTTTTGCTCGGCGCATCATTGGGAATTGGCGGCACCCTCGCGTGGGCTTTCCAAGCAGGAAGAAGCACCCTGGGGCGCTACGCTCCCACCTTCGCGGTAGCAGCCGCCGCAGCAGCCTTCGTTTACGGGCAGGCCCCTCGCTTTCGCGATCAAGTTTGGTTTTTCGGGCGCGCTTCGCGAAACATCCTCGAACAACATGTGCGCGCTGGCGCGTTCCTCAAGGATCCCGACAAACGCCTGCATCGAGTCCTCGTCAGCGACGCCGGCGCAATCCCCTATGTGTCCGATCTCCCGGCGTTCGATCTGATCGGACTCGGAGGCTACGGCGGTTTACCGATCGCCAGAGCAAGCCGCCAAGGGGTCGGAGCGGCCGTGGAGCTCCTGGAACACATGCCGCGGAAAGACTTGCCCGACGTCATGGCGCTCTATCCATCCTGGTGGGGTGACTTCGTTCTTTGGTTTGGGCGCCAAGTCGATGATTTTCCGGTACGTGGAAACGTCATCTGCGGCGGTGCCAGCAAGGTCATCTACGCCCCACGCTGGGCGCCGATCCTGCACAGCGGCGAACCGCTCGGCATCGAAAAAGACGAGCGTCTCGTCGATGCGGTCGACATCGCCGACGTCCTCAGTGAAGAAGCACATCATTTCACCTGGGATCGTGAAGCTCAGGGCTACGTCGGGATGAAGCTACTCCCGGATCGTCGCAACCCTCACCGGGATTTGTGGGATGCCGGACGCCTTCTCTCAACCAACATGACCTTTCGTTTCGAGCTGGCCCGCTTTACGGGAAGCGAACGCTACCTACTCCTCCGAGTTGCCCCCGCTCAAGCGGCGCAACTGGAACTCGGGATCGGAGGACAAGCGCAGGGTCTCATCTCCGTCGACGCTGCGGATGAGTGGCAGGAGATTCGCGTCAAACTCCCGCCCGATCGCGAAGGCCCCCTGACGCTCCGAGCCACCAAAGGTTCCTTACACATCTACCATCTCTTCGCGGTCGAACCGGCGGGGAGTCAGGCGCACTAAGGGTGATCGGTTCCCCCGATCACCCGATGCTCAGCTTTGGGCTCCCACGAGATGCCACAGCCTGGGGAGCGCTCCTTCTCGCCTTTGCAATCTTCTTTATCAAGCAACCCACCTGGTCGGTCCGTGTACAGCTCGGGCTCTTGTGCGGAGCCGCGTTCGCTTGCTCCTGGGGCTACCATTTCTTCTATCTAGGCGGCGCGCCGCGCATCATCGACGCCACAGCGTATCTTCTTGAAGCGCGGAGCATCGCAGACGGCAGCTTCAGTTTTCCTGTCCCAGAACCTACCGCGTCGTTTCGAGGACGCTTCCTCATTCACACGGCAGAAGATCCGAAACGGCTCGCGTCGATCTTTCCGCCAGGCTACCCCACTCTTCTAGCTCTGGGAGTGCTGCTGGGGGCTCCATTCCTCATCGGGCCGCTCCTCGCTGCCGGGATCACGGCTGGCACTTACTTTCTGACCTGGAGTCTGACGCACCGCAGGCGAGACGCCCTCGTCGCTGCCACGTTCAGCGTTGTCTGCGCGTGCCTGCGTTATCACACAGCGGAGACCATGTCGCACGGACTTTCCGTTCTGCTCACGACGCTCTCCCTTGGCTTCGCGATCAGGCTGCAAACACGGACGACGACTCGAAGACGAGATCTTGGACTCCTTGGATTTTGCTTGGGCCTCCTCTTCGCTACGCGGCAACTGACTGGTGCCGCGATCACCCTGAGTGTGGCTGGAACACTTCTTTGGCGAGCCGATCGCTCGCTCCTGAAGAGCACTCCATGGGCAATTCTTGGCGCGATTCCTGGTGTCGTTCTCCTCCTAGCTCATCAACATCACATCAGCGGCGATCTCTTCACCTCCGCCCAAACTCGTTACTACGCACTCGCCGATGGACCCACAGACTGCTTCGGTCTCGGGCTTGGCAAAGGATGCGCCTATGAGCACGCGGATGTCGTCGCCAAACATGGTGGCGGCCTGACGTTGAAATGGATGGTCTTGAACACGCTCCATCGCTTTCACTTTCACGCGATGGACGTGGCGCACTTCGAACCGCTCCTTCTCGTGCCGCTGGGCTTACTCTTCCGGATCCGGAAACGAGTCGTCGTGCGACCGGTGATAGGTTGCTTGCTCCTCGTTCCGGCTGCGTATTCACTTTTTTACTTCGCCGGAAGCTACCCGGGCGGCGGCGCTCGTTTTTTCTCCGAGCTGCTGCCGCTCTGGCACGCGCTCCTAGCTTGGGGTCTCTGTACTCTGCGTCGAGTTCGACTTGGTCTGTTCCTCTCGCTCCTGGGCTTCGCCACACATGCGTCGTTCAGCCATCAAATGCTGTCTCAGCGCTCCTTTGGTCCGAACAGTCGTCTCCTCGAAGAGATCCCCTCGCTCCTCAAAACCAAGCAAAAGAAATCAGATCCTCCTGTTGTTTTCTTCAGCACCGCTCATGAATTCAACACAATCAAGCTCGACGAATCCGCTTTCGTCGCTGCTCGGCGAACTCGAGATGACCGTGAGCCTCTCTTGATCCAAAGTCTCGGAGCTCAGGAGGCCTTTGTCTATTCGTCCAAGAACGGTCGTGCGGCGCTTCGCCTGTTGACCGACGAAGTGGAGAGGGACACCCCCACCCGCGGCGGAACGCCTGCTCCTGTCTCGTTAGAAGCTGAAGCCGACTACCCCCCCCTCCAAACATTCAACCTCTGGGTCCACCCTGAGTACCTTCCCCTGCCGTGCGTGTCTCAAGGCCGCGCTCTCAAACTGAACGTCCAAGGTCCCCACCCAAGACTGGAACTAGAAGTCGCAGGATTGCCGGCAAGGACATACCAAGTCGAACTCTACGGGGTCACTCGCTCAGGAGAATGTGTCCGCCGAGCGGTCGGCAGCCACATGCCACCGCAGGCCCTTCGAGTGAGCGGAAAAATTCTCGCCAACTTGACCCACATCGACCGCGTTACTCTGACACTTCCCCACCGATAGGTCCCTGAAACTATTCAGGTTCTCCAGAATCTCGTTCGATGAGATCGAGAAATCTTGTGCTTCAGAATGCCAGGAGCCGTGTCTCTGGTTTGTAGGAAAACTAGTTATTTTTAGCTGTCTTTCTCATTGATCCAGGAGGCCGATCGCACAATGTCCTCACATTCTGCTCTCCAAGATAGGAAAAAATCGTTGACAATCATGGTGTTAGGGAAAACGATCCATCTTCGGTGAGAGAGGGAGGTCGCGCAGAATGACAAAGAGTGAGCTGATCGAAGCTATCGCCGCACGAGGCGAGCTCACAAAGGCGCGCGCAGAGCTTGTGGTCAATTGCGTCTTCGATGCGATGACAGAAGCCCTTCAGCGGGGAGAAGGCATCGAGATCCGCGGATTTGGGAGTTTTTCCGTCCGCCCGTACAAGCCCTATGCCGGGCGAAACCCGAGGACCGGAAACCCGGTGCCGGTTTCGGCGAAGCGCCTACCGTTTTTCAAAGTTGGTAAGGAACTCAAGGAGTTGGTCGACCAAAGCCGTCACACGAGCAAGCTCTCAGACAACGAAGACGACTCCGACGGTTCTGACTGAAAGCCAGTGTCCCTTCCTGCCAGATCGCCACTCGCGGCGCTCCTTGCCGCGTGGGTGGGCACAATTGCATTAGGCTGCGCCACACCGCCTGAGACTGCACCTCAGGCGGTCCCTCCTTCTTCAGCCCCAGTCGTCGAGGCTCGTCCACTCGCAAATCACATCCCCGGCGCAGGGCTGCGCTGGCTCGTGGTTCTCTCGCCAAAACGTCTCTTGGCCGATCCAGAACTTGTGGAACAATGGTCGCCGGTCTTCCAAGCGGATCGCATTAAGGCATTCACCGCTGCCAGCGGCATGAATCTCAAACAGATCGAGGAGATTTGGATCGCTGGCTACGATCTCGGAACACTGGTTCTTTTCGATGCAAAAATCAGCGGAGATTCGGCCGAAGAAGCTTTTCGAAACCGTGCCTTGACCACGCGCGAAGTCGACAGTCCTTTCACCAACCTCATTCATGTGACCGGGATGATCGAGCAAGCGCCCCACGCGCTCGTCCACGTCGAGGACCATCTCGTCGCGATTGCGATCGGCGACATCCGACTTGCTCGAATCGTGCGCGCTTATGCGGAAGGCAAACTTGAGAAAAGCCCCCCCGCGTTGAGCACATCATTTCTCTCACCCTTTTCCGACTTCGACGCTGAGGCACCAGTTCGTGCTTTTCTTCTCGGTCCGTTCGAAGAAGCAACAGACGTGGTCGCATCTTCATTCATCAGCGGGGTTGCTACCGTGCGTCGTACGGGGGGTAAGCTGCACATCAAGGCCCAAGCGCTCGGCTTGTGGCCGAACACGCCCGACCTCGACGACCGTTTAACAAACTGGACGGATCAACTGCTCTCCACTCGGGAGCTCCGAGCCCTCGGCTGGGGATTTCCTGTACGACCACCCGAGGTCGAATGCCGGACAGCGCGCCGAGACGACTTCATCAACTGTTCCGCAACGGGTGAATGGGATTCCGCGCGCCTTGCCCAGGCGCTCTATCGGATCACGAGCGGCTCGATCGAAGAAATCGTGGGAGATGCGCCTCCAGGCTGGCAACCTCGAGCAACGACCAACAAGCCTCAAGCGGAGATCCACGAGGAAATCGAGACAACGGATCGCCCCGAGGCACCCTTGGAAAAAAGAGACGAATCCGGTGTCGATTCAAACGCACCTCACACGTCAAACTAACTATTGCTCCTCCCGTAGGCGAATCACACCGCAATGGCCAGCGGCACACAAGACAGCCCGGCGACACACAAGACAGCATTGTGAGATCACCAAAACTCATCGCTTCCGTACAAGAATTTGCACATTACTCTGAAAAGACGGATACTGTTGATGTGGGAGTGGGAGCGTCAGTGATGGGAGTGGAACGATGACACAACCGGCGGAGACGCAAGAAGACACGCCTGTCTTTGAAGTCGGTGATTGGGCCGTACATCCTTCACATGGCGTAGGTCGCGTCACCGCGATCGAAGAGAAGTCCTTCGGCGATACCCCAAGCCTGGTTTACGTGCTGAACATTGTCGGCTCTGAGTTGAAGGTAATGGTTCCGATGTCAGCCGCACCATCCGTTGGACTACGTGGGGTGATGGCCGCGAAGGATGCTGAGCAACTCTTCGAAGTCCTCGCGACGCACGAAGCGGCAGTCGCGACCCAGACCTGGAATCGCCGTTTTCGGGCTTATACGGAGATGCTCGCTAGCGGATCACCCACCGAAATTGCGAAAGTCCTCCGCGATATGAATCGACTGAAAGCGGACAAAGAGCTTTCATTTGGTGAACGCCGACTTCTCGACCAAGCCAAGAATCTCCTCGTGGAGGAGATGGCCTTGGCGCTCGATCTCACCGCAGAAGCGATCACCGATCGAGTGGACCAGATCTTCGCCAACTAGCACGTGTCGAACAGCTCTCGGTTTCCGCAACCGTGCCTGTAACTTCAGACCGTGTCTGCAGTTTCAAGCGACCTGCACCTGTGCTGTCTTCGTGAAGGCGCAGTGCTAGCGTCAGCCCAATGAAAATCTACACGCGCACAGGCGATCAAGGCGAGACAGGACTCTTCGGAGGAGCGCGTGTCAAGAAAAACGCATACCGAGTCGACGCCTACGGCACCATTGACGAACTCAACGCAGTTGTCGGAGTCGCTCGCGCAGCAAACATGCCCGACACCATCGCGCGAGAACTCGAGCTGATTCAAAACGAGCTCTTTGTCATCGGCGCGGAAGTCGCATGCGTGCCTGACCAGATCGACAAGCTGAAAATGAACCTGGTCGGCTCCAGTGCCATCAAAGCCCTAGAAGAATTGATCGATGAACACGAGGAGGAGCTTCCAGAACTGAAAACCTTCGTCCTTCCGGCTGGCAGTCCTGCCGCCGCTGCCCTCCATCATGCGCGCACGGTAGCTCGCCGAGCGGAACGCCGGCTCCTCGACCTCGACGAGCTCCGATCGGAGGTGCTCATTTATCTCAACCGCCTCAGCGACTGTCTCTTTGTCCTGGCGCGGCGCGTGAACCAACTCCAACAGTCGCCCGAAACCCCCTGGATTGCGCCAAAGGGCTAGTTGCCCTTGAGCTTCTTCAACACCTGAGCTGTCGCACTCTTTTTCTTAAGGAGCTTGCTCGGCTCTCCGGAGAAAATGATCTGACCCCCGTCAGGACCGCCCTCTGGACCAAGCTCCACGACCCAGTCGGCTGCAGCGATGACGTCTGGCTGGTGCTCGATGACGACCAGCGTGTCGCCGCGCTGCACCAGACGACTCAGAACGTCGATGAGCTTTCCCACGTCCGACAAATGAAGGCCGGTCGTCGGTTCATCGAGAACATACAGCGTGGGCTCGTGACGCGTGCCTGCTGCCAACTCGGCTGCCAGCTTGAGTCGTTGAGCTTCACCACCCGAGAGCGTGTGCGAGCCTTGCCCCAAAGCAATGTAGCCAGCACCGAGATCGCAGAGCACCTGAAGTGGAGCGCAGATCTTCGGGTGAGCGGCGAACACCTCAACAGCTTCTTCCGCAGAGAGAGCGAGGACTTCACCGATGTTGCGACCGAGATAAGAGACTTCCAAAGTTCTCTCTTCAAAACGAAGACCATCACACGTCGCGCAGGTCGTGATGGCGTCAGGGAGAAAGCTCATCTCATGAGCAATCACTCCCTGACCTTCACAAGCTGGGCAGCGCCCTCCGTTCGGCGTGTTGAAGGAAAAGCGAGCCGCAGAAAAACCGCGCACTTGAGCCTCGGGACTCTTGGCGAAAAGTTTACGAATGAGGTCGAAAATGCCCAAGAACGTAGCCGGAACGCTGCGTGGAGTTCGTCCGATCGGCGACTGATCGACGGCGATGGCACGTTTGAGCGACTCGGTCCCGGTCAGTTTCTTGAAAGAGCCCGGCTTTGCGCCAACTCGCTCCAACTTTTGCTGAAGCGCCGGCAACAACACTTGGCGAATCAGCGTACTCTTCCCCGAGCCACTCACTCCGGCGACGACACTCAAGGCACCAACGGGAATTTTCAGCTCATCGCCGCGAAGATTGTGTTCGCGAGCCCCTTCAAGAACGACGAACAAATGCTGGGATGAAAAAGTCACTCGCTCACGAGTCGGAGCGGGCGCGGCGAAAGCCTTCGCCGTGGGGGAGTTCTTCGACTTGAGAACTTTTTGAGGACTGCCTGCGGCAACCACTCGCCCCCCATGCGTTCCTCCTCCGGGGCCGAGGTCAATTAAATGATCGGCGGCTTCAATGGCGTCCTGATCGTGCTCGACCATGACCACCGTACTTCCTGAATCGACCAATCGACGGAGATTTCCCAAGAGGCGCCCAGTATCTCGCGGATGAAGACCAATCGTGGGCTCATCGAGCACGTAAAGCGCGCCCGTCAAGTCAGCTCCTAGCTGAGCCGCCAAACGCAAACGTTGAAGCTCCCCTCCCGAGAGCGTCGCAGCATCTCGATCGAGGCTCAGATAATCGAGGCCCACCTCGCCGAGAAACTCGAGACGACGAGAGAGTTCCTTCATCAGGGGTTCGGCGATGATCTTCTCCCGTTTGGCAAATCGAAACTTTCGAACCGCCACTGTGAGCTCCTTGACGGAAAGCTTCGTCAACTCCGGGTAACTGTAGTCTTGCCACCGAACCCGCCGAGGGAACTTTCCAAGACGACTACCTCCGCAGGCTGCACAGGGTTTGCGCTCCACAGCGCGAGTTCGCTTTCCACGAGTTTTCGGCAACGGTTTGAGGCCAGTCCCCTCACAAGTGGGGCATTGTCCTTGGGCTGTGTTGAACGAGAAAAAGCGCGGATCGATCTCACCGATCGAGAAACCGCAAGTGCGGCAAACCCCACCGGTCGAGAACGTCCGACGCTGTCCACCAACAGACACGGTCACCGCTCCACGCCCCCAACGAAGCGCATCGCGAAGCTGGTCAAGCGTCACGTTCTTGAAGCGTAGATCCTCGTGCAAAACCACATCGATGTCATGCTCCTTCGACTTCGCCAGCTTGGGTGGGGCATCTGTACTGACTCGTTTGCCATCCGCAACTGCCCACTGATAGCCGGCGCGCGCCGCCGACGTGAACACATCCAGGTATGTCCCCTTTCGAGCGCTCACGACGGGAGCGAGCAGCTCACCCTTGCCCTTCTCCTTGTGAATCAGCGCTAGAATTTCTTCGGCGCTGGTGTGAGTGATCGGCTGATCATGGTCGGGACAATAAGGTGTGCCCAGCTTGGCAAAACCGAGGCGCAGGTAGTGCGCGACTTCAGTGACCGTCGCCACCGTGGAGCGAGAACCGACACGTGTCGTCCGTTGCTCGAGTGCGATTGAAGGGGGCACGCCGTCAACGGTGTCCACGTTCGGGCGAGGCATCGTGGGTAGGAAGCGTCGCGCGTAGGGGGTTAAGGTTTCCAAAAACCGTCGTTGCCCCTCGGCGAACACGACGTCGAACGCCAGCGTACTTTTTCCGGATCCGCTGGGACCTGTGACCAACGTCAGCTTCTGATGAGGGATCTCAGCGTTCACTTCTCGCAAGGTGTGTTCTCGCGCCCCACGCACGACGAGAGTGCTCGCCACTCGAGCCGATTTCTTCGGCTTCGGAGAAGACTTCTTGACGCCAGAACTGGCCAAAGCACGCCCGGTTCGCGTCGAGGCTTCGCTCAGCTCCTGCGGAGTGCCTGAAAAAACCAATTGACCACCATGGCGGCCTCCCCCGGGACCGAGTTCGATCACCTGATCCGCCGCAGCGATCAAGGCAAGATCATGGTCCACGAAGACCACAGTTCCCCCCGAGCGCACTAAGACTCTCAACGCGTCGACGAGCAATACGATCTCGTCCGAATGCAGCCCGGCGCTTGGTTCGTCCAGGACATAGAGCGTTCCTGGTTTCGGTGAAGCCAGCGCTCGGGCCAACTTCAAGCGTTGCGCTTCACCACCCGACAGAGTCGACAAAGGCTGACCTAAGCGGATGTAACCAAGGCCTAAGGAAACGAGCGGCGCGAGAGCTCGCCGGATCGGAGCGGAGCTCTGAAACACTCGCAAAGCATCATCGACCGTCATCCCCAGAACGTCGGCGATCGAATAGCCTTGATGCCGTACCGCAAGGACTTCGTCTTTGAAGCGACGACCGTTGCAGACTGGACACTCTAGCGAAACGTCGGCCAAGAACTGCATCTCGACGGTTTCGTAACCCTCGCCAGCGCACGTTTCACAACGACCACCGGCGACGTTGAATGAAAAATGTGACGGTCCGTAGCCCAAAGCTTGAGCTTCCGGCTCCGCGGCGAACGCCTTCCGTACGTTGTCCCAAGCCTTGGTGTAGGTCGCCGGGTTTCCTCGGGACGTTCGACCGAGGGGTGACTGATCGACGAGCTCCACCTTCTCGAAGACTCCGTCACCCCGTATTTTTTGATGAGCCCCAGGACGCTCGACGTCTGAAAGCCCCAGGCGTCGCGCTACGGCGCGGTAAAACACATCAACGACAAGGCTACTCTTCCCCGAACCAGAGGGACCACTCACCGCGACAAGACGGTTCGTGGGGAACTCGACGTCAATTTCCTGAAGATTGTGAACTGACGCTCCCTCAATCACTACCTTCGTCGATTTCGTTCGAGTGCCCTCTTCCTCGATCTTGGGGTGCTCCAACGCGCGGCTGGTGGCAGTCTTCGCCTTGCGAGCCTGAGCGACGGTTCCATCAAATGCGATCTGCCCCCCCTCTTCACCCGCACCTGGACCGAGCTCGACAACGCGATCTGCCTTTTCGATGACGAGCGGTTCATGCTCGATCACGATGACCGCATTGTCACGACCGGCAAGCTCACGGATGAGCTCGTTGAGTGGGGCGATGTCCGCCGCATGGAGACCCACCGTCGGTTCATCGAGAACAAAGAGAGCATTGTGGAGCGAGGTACCAAGAGCTGCCGTCAAGGTCACTCGCTGCGACTCGCCGCCTGATAGGGTTCGCGCCTGGCGATCCAAGGTGAGATAGCCAAGTCCGACGCGCGACAAATAGGCCAAACGAGAGCTCAACTCTTGCTGCAGGAGCTTACCGTGGGGAGACGCACACGAAACCTCGCTCAACTGTTCCAGCGCTTGATCGACTTCTAGCCGATGCCATTCGCCGAGATCCAAGCCACCGAGCTTGTACCAACGAGATGACTCGGTCAGGCGAGTGCCGTCACAAACGGGACAAGGATCGTAGGACCGATAGCGCGCCAAAAATACGCGCACGTGCATCTTGTACGCTTTGGACTCCAACCAGGTAAACCACTCGTTGACTCCCCAATAGTTCTTGCGGCCTCTCTTCCCCGTCCCTTCAAAAACCGCTCGTTGCTGACTGCGCTTCAGCTTTCCCCACGGAACGTCAAACGGGATCCCCTCCTCTTCGCAATAGATCTTCAGTTGCTTTCGCTCCCAAGCCGTCTTCGGCCCTCGCCAAGGCCGAATCGCTCCCTCGGCCAACGACAGCGTCTCGTCTGGGATCACCTTGTCGAGGTCGATTCCCATGACCCGACCAAAGCCGCGACAGTTGTCGCAAGCACCGAGCGGCGACTCATAGGAAAAGTATCCCGGGCGAGGCGGTAGCAACCCCCGAGCACACTCTGGGCAAGTCAGCCCCTCGCGAAGATGGAGCGGATCGACGCCGCCGTCTTCCGGGAAAATCCACGAATGACCAGCCGAAATCGCTCCGCGACTGCGAGAAAAAGCGAGTTCCAAAGCCTCTCGGACGCGATTCTTTGCCGCGTTGGCGACCTTCACACGATCGAGAATGACGAAAACTCTCCCCGCTTGAACCGCAACGGATGGTTTCAGGGAATCCAGATCAGTGACCTGGTTCTTACACACGACCCGTCGATAACCCTCACTCAAAAGGCGCTCACGGAGATCGAGATATTCTTCCTTGTCGCCAACCAGCTCGGGCGCAGTGATCAAAGCTCTTTGGTTTTCGAACCGAGACCGGACGTGGGAAACTGCGGCAGCAAGATCCATTTCCTGTGCGGGAACTTGATGCTCGGGACAATGGGGCACCGATTCTTTCGCGAACAACCCTGCGAGGTACGCTTCGAGATCCGCCATCGTGGCGACGGTCGAACGCGAACTCTTGACCGGCGCACTTCGGTCGACAGCAACCCCGGCCCCCACGGGCGCCAGCGCCTCCATCGGAGGACGCCCCAGACGCTCAAGGAATTGTCGAGCGTAAGGGGAAAAACTCTCAACAAAGCGACGTTGCCCCTCGGCGTAGAGAGTATCGAGAGCCAGCGAGCTCTTGCCTGAACCGGAAACTCCGGTCAACGCCAGAACTTCACCCGGACGGACCTCCAGGTCGACGCCCTTGAGATTGTGGGTGCGGGCGCCGATAAGGCGCGTAGGAAGCATGCGCGCAGCATTGAAAATGCTGCAACAAATGGCAACAAGGGGCACCCGGCTCCGAAATAGGACAGCACGGGTCTCTGAAGGAAGATTCGCTTCTCATGGCCAAAGGTGGAAAGAAAAAGGGCAAGGCGCCCCCAGGCCAAAAAATCTTGGCAACGAATCGTCGCGCAAAGTTCGAGTACGAGCTGAGTGATCGTTACGAAGCTGGCCTCGTGCTCATCGGGAGCGAAGCACGTTCCTTGCGTGACACTGCGCCAGGCATCAACGAAGCGTTCATCGACATTGACCGCCGTGGAGAAGCTTGGGTCAAACAAATGCGCATCGCACAGATGAAGCATGCGGCCTTTGGACACTCGGAGCTTCGTGATCGGAAGCTCCTTCTCCACCGAACCGAGCTCAACAGGATTCGAGCAGCCATCGAACGAGATGGCATGACCGCCGTTCCCACGAAAGTCTATTACAAGAACGGTCGGGCGAAGTTGGAGCTTGCGCTAGCCAAGGGCAAGAAACTCCACGACAAGCGCCAAGCGATCAAGGAACGAACTGAAGAACGCGAGGCGCGCGCAGCGATGTCACGCGGTCGACGAGGCGAAGAATGACGACGGCCATCCAGATCACCCTCCCCAATGGACAGAGCGCTCAGGTTCTAGAGACTGACGGCGACAAGACAATCATCGCAAGCCCCGTGCCCTCCCCGCCGGGATCGACGGTCAGCGGTCAGATTGATGGAGTCGCTTGCGAATTTCAGCTCAAGGTACGGAACTGCAAGAAAGACGGCGAAATCTTTCAGATCGACGGGCGGATGCGCAACGCGACACGTGAAATGAAGGCACGCTTGATCGGCAACGAGAAAGCGTAGGTGCCGCTCAAGGTGCGGAGCTCGGGGGAGCAATCGTGGCGCCGACGTTCAGCCCGAAAAAACCTCCCCCAAGATCGAGCCGAGTCGTGCCGTGGCGGATCGGGATCGAACGGAGAACACTCCCCACGCTCGCTTCGACTCGAGCCCGAATGAGTTGGGAGAAGGTAAACTGCCATCCCACTCGACCTCCCAAGCGAGCAGAATAGCTGTCGCGCTGAAGAGGGATTTCGTCGACTTCAGTCGCCCCTCCCACATGGATGGCGCTCACTGCCGCAAGGACACCGAGACTCAGCGCGTTCTCGCTGTCGACGACTCGTACATGGTCAGCGTGAAGCCACAGATCAAAGCTCGACCAACGCGGGCTCCTGTTGCCCAACGCATCGTCGGCAAGCGTCGGTAGACCACCGGCTAGCCAGGAAAGACCCACGTTGAACCGAAGCGGATGGTACTGGTTGAACTCGGCGCCCAATCCGGGCCCCAACAAATACCCGCCCCGAGGGAAAAGAAGCAGATTCGCGTCCGCCCGCAGACCAATGTCCTGAAGACGAGCTGCCGCCTTACGCTCCTCCTCGTTTTCTTCGGCTAGGAACGCTTCTCGATCACGCTCTTGAGCCTCACGGTAGCGCCGCGCCGCGAGCTGACGACCCAGCTCACCGACGGCAAGTCCAACACGACGAGCAAGAACTCGAGCCTGAGTGCTCGACGAGACGCGACGCCGTCCCACGTATTCACCACGATCCCAAAGACCAACTGAAAGCGCTCCATCTTCCCGACTGACGAGGATCCGTAAGGAGACCGATTCGCTTGTGTCGTCCTCGAGTCGCGGATCCCCCGGGATCTCTACCTCGCGAAGCTCAAGCGCCACGGCACGACGGACGACGGACTCCTCGAAAGAAGCGTCTGAAAACTCGACGTACCATTGCTCCGCCGCCGCCGCTGGAAATGCCCAAAGACCGCAGATGATGAAGAGCACCAGTGCAAGGAGACGACGACTACTCCGATTTGTCCGGAGCGTGCTCGGGAGCTTCGTTCGCAGAAGCCTCTTCGTCTTCTCCAACAGTCGAGTGCTCTGCTGCGGTCGACGAGGGGACAGAAGCCGCGCTTCGATCGGCAAGACGAGCTGCCCGAGTTCGGAGATCATCCAAGTGCCGCCCTTCTGGGAACTCGGACTCGTATTGGCCACGAAGTCGCTCAACGCTGGCAAGATCCCCGTGCTCCTCAGCCATGTCAAACTCCCTGACCAAAGCATCCTCAGCAAAGTCGCCACCAGGAGAAAGATGCCGGTTCAGGGCATAGGCTTCAGCAGCTCCGGCCGCATCGCCCGCCCGGCTCAGCAGATTGCCCAGGATCATCGCCGCAATCGGGGCGTTCGGGTCCCCCTGGTGCCGTTCCGTCACCGCCCGCAAGGCCTGGATGGCTCGCCCCTGTCGGCCAACATAACGCGCTACTTCAACGAGCATCATGAGCTCCTCGGAACTCCCGGTCGCAACGACAACATCGAAGCCCCCAGACTCGTCCAGCTGCTGAAAGGAGGCAGCAAACTCTCCCCGCTCGGCGAGCGCGAGCCACTCAGCCTTCGGTGGAGCAACGACTTCCTCCACCTCGACGACTTCGACCTCTTCCACTTCTTCGACAGGAGCTTCCTCTGCAGGGCCAAGAGCTTTCACCGGAGCAGAAAGTCGTTTCACTGTGCGTCGAGCACGCGCCTTCTCTTTCTCCTTCTTCGTTGTCTCGCGCGCCGGAGCCGCAAAGCGGGCTCGCTCATGGCGCGGCCCTGCGGGAATCCCCGGGGCTTGAATCATCTCCGAAGACACCTGAGCAACCGGTTCCTCAACCGCGCGCTGCCGCTCGATGAACATGCCGAGAAAAACTCCCGCCGCAACGAGCACGCCTGCAACCGCCGCTCGAGAAGCAGGCGCGAGACCAGGGTGCCGACGACGACGAGTCTCCAGACGATTCCAGACGCGATCCAGCGCTGCGTCATCCGAGTACGCCCGGACCTGCGCCAAGGCATCGTTCACCCCAAGAGGGTGAGCAGGCGGATAGTTCGAGGGCGGTCGATCAACCATCCTTCGTCTCCCGGTCATCCGGCGCCACCCCGTCTTCCGCCGTGCGTGAATCGAGGAGTAAAATCTTCTGCTGGACCGCCGAGATGCGTCGCTTGGCCGTCGCAAGAGAGCAACCAGCCATCTCCGCGACATCTTCCAGCTTACGCCCCTCGACATAGCGTAGCGTCCAGCAAATGTTCTGATCGACGGAGACCTCGCGGAGCACCCCGTAGACCTGAGCCAACTGCGCTCTGACCTCTGGTCCAGCTTCGGGGGCGACAAGCGCATCGAGATCGATGGGATCGGCACCCGAAAGCCCCAACACGTTCATCATGCGCCGGCGCCGTAGACGTGTGCGAACTAAACTCACGACAACGGAGCCCAACCATGGTCGAAAGGAGGCACCAGCCCGAAGGGAATCCAAACGGTCGTGAGCGCGAAGAAACGCGTCATGGACAATATCCTCAATGTCCGTCGGACTGCCTTGAATGCGCACCCCAAGCGCCATCGCGTACGAGCTATGCCGCCGATAAAGCGCTTCAAAGGCAGCTGACTCCCCTGCTCGAGCCAACGCCACCAACTCCCCATCTTCCCGCTCACCCAGGCGACGGCGTGCATCCACCTCCTGAGATCCACGCCCAGACGTCCCAGCCTCGTTCGATACGAGCCTAAGTCGAGCTTGGGGTTCATCAATGCGTGCGGGCAAGGCCACCAATTATGGACGCATCGAGGGCGAAAAGCGGCTCAAATCTCAGGTGAAACGTGGAGCCGCTTCCTGAGGAAGGTCACTAAATGATGCAATTTCAGATACTTAGATGCATACATTCAAAAGAAAACGCACAGGAGGTGAAAAAGTTCGCTGACTGGATGAGCCGAATTTGTTACCTGGCGCGTCAATGTAGTCGCTGGGAGGGCTGAATTCTTTGGCGCCGCTGCTCTGGGCTCGATCCAGGAAGGCACCCAGCAACATCCTACGTAGGGAGAATAAGAAAAATGATCATTCGTAACACCGTTTTTGCTGCTGCTATCGCTTCTTTCGCCATCGCTTGTGGTGGTGGTTCTGTGCCTGAGGCTGAGGCTCCCGAGGCTCCCGAGGCTGAGGCTCCTGAGATGGCTGCCGAGGAAGAGGCTCCGATGGAGGAAGCTGCTCCTGAAGAAGAGGCTGCTCCTGAGGAAGCTGCTGAGGGCGAAGCTCCCGCAGAGGGCGAAGCTGCTGCTGAGTAATTCAGTTCTGCTTTTCTAAGCTGAAAGAGCGGCTGGGATTCTGTCCCGGCCGTTTTTTCGTTTGTCCATCATCCTCACCTGTCGCCAGTGCAAGGACGCAGGCGACGATCACCCGATTGATACAGAGCGAAGTTGCCCGAGCGTCTAGGCAGCCTGTGTATCGATGACGAGCCGCGTGCGACCCACAAGGAGTTCGTCGCCGTTCGCGAGAGCTGTTTCGCCGCGAACTCGAACGAAGACACCCGTGCGCGATCCGAGATCGGTGAGAACCAGGGAGCCCGCCTGTTCCTCAAGAAGACAGTGTTGTTCGGAGACAAGCGGATCGTCTGGGAAGACTAAATCCCCAACTGCTGATCCCACCTGAAGGGCATTGCCACGAGCAACGGCACAGGCACCAACGCTTCCGCCCTCGAACTGCTGCACGACGCGAAACGACGAGGGCCATTTGGGTGACGAGTAGAAGTAGGTCGGGTCAGGTGCTGGCCCGTCATCAGGCACAGGGTTCTTCTCCACACGAAGCAGCTGGTCGCCAACGATAAATTCATCGCCAAGGTCCAGCTCCACGGAGCCTTTGATGCGCAGGAAGACGCCGTTACCTCCATCAAGATCATCGAGGAAAAGATCGCCATCGCGCATCATGAGAACGGCCTCTTCTGGATGACAGAAGCGTTCGCCCTCCAAGGCAATGGCTCCTGTAGAACCAACTACCGCGCGCTCTCCTGCTGGAGCGTAGCTCTCTGGCCCGCCGGCGAGGCTCCGAAGAACGTGAAGGCGGAAAAGTACCGCGGCCGCGGCCTCGTCCGGTGACGGTGGCCTGATCGACGGCTTCTTGTCCGCCGGAACCGCACCCTTCTTTTTCTTCAGTTTGAGGACGTCGACGTTCGGCGGCTCGGTGAGCTGATCCATGCCGCCAATCTCCTCTCCAGCGATGATTCGGTCGAAGCTGCCATCACGCAACTTCATGACCATCTCCAGATGCTGGGCCTTCATCAGGCCACGGACGAACTCCGCAACATCGTCACGCGACACAGCCTCTTCGTAGCTGCGCTTGTGGCTCTTGATGATCCGCCCGCCGTCAGCAAAGAGATGCGTAATGATGTGGGGAGAATCGAGACCGCTATCCTCCGTCTGAACATGGTAGACGGTGTCATTGAACTTGATGTTGTTGTTGAAGCCCATTTGCGCCCGCCGAAAACTCGGCTTGCGCATCTCTGCTTCAATCTTGGCGATGTAGTCTTCGCCGAAGTCGGCGATCGCTTGCTCGAGAGCAGCGTGATCGCCCTCCATTCCCTCCATGCGTTCAAACGCTTGTTGAGCAAGCGGAGCGCTCGGATCAATACGAAGAGCCTCTGCCAAGAGGGACTGGCCCGCGCTATCATTGGCTCCATTAGCTGCCCATGCTGCCAGTAGACTAACCGCTTCATCCGGTCGGTCTTTTTCGATCAGCCAGGTGGCTACCTTTCCCGCCTTTTCGCGGGGACCTGCGACTGCTGCCACGAAACCCATCATCCCTATCCGACCCCGGCCAAGCAAGCCTTCGCGCCTTTTCCCCTGCTGGAAGGGGAGTCAGCCAGACGTGTAGGCGGTGTCTTCCAGAAGAATCACATTCGTCTTCGAACGGGACTCCCCAGCACTCGTTACATAAACGGCTGGCTTGTCGACGACTGGGCAGACTTTTTCGCAGGCACCACACCCAATGCAAAGGTTGGGATCCACATGAGGTCGCTTCACGCGCACAGTTTCGAGAGGCCTCTCCGCGCCCACTTGAGCCACTCCGGTGCGCTTTGGCACGTCGACTTCTTCGACCCAAATCGCCTTGGGGGACGTTGGACAAAACTCCTCACACACAGTGCAAGGCGTAGCCATCGACCAAGGCAAGCATCGTCCCCGATCAAACATGGCAGTTCCGATCACGACAGGCTCAGTACCCTGACCCAACTTGTGTTTCTCTTCGATCTTCTGAATGGCTCCCGTCGGACACACCTGACCGCAAAGCACGCACGAGTGCTCGCAGTATCCAATGCGAGGAATGAGAATCGGAGTCCACATTCCCTCCGGCCCAGCCTCGAACATGGCAGGATGTAACGCGTTGTTGGGACAGACTTTCATGCACTCCGCGCAGCGGATGCAACGCTCCAAAAACTCTCTTTCGGCCACCGATCCGGGAGGACGAATCACCTTAGGATCGTACGCCTTGTCCGGCCAGTTCGCGATACGAGCACTGGGAACGAGAAGCGCCCCCGCAGCAGCAGAAGCGACCGTCGCGCGACGATCCATCTTGGGGCGATCTTGAACGCTCCGCAGCCCGGGAAACCAGCGAAACTTGATCACATCTTCGGGGCACGCCACTTCGCAGTTGAAGCAAAGATGGCATTCGTCGCGACGATGCTTGACTCCACCCTCCGGACTATCGCCTCCTTGGCAGTCGACGAGGCACAGGTTGCAATCCGTGCACTTGGAATGATCTTTCTCCATTCCGAAGATCGAAAAACGAGAAAGAACGCCAAGCATCGCACCCAGAGGGCAAAGTGCTCGACACCAGAACCGAGGAATGATCCGGTTCATGGCAACGATTCCGACAAAGAGAAGCAGAATCAGCCATGTTTGATGAAAGTATACTTGGTTCGGTGTCCACACGTGTTGCCCGAGAAAATCGAGCGCCCCGTCGCTCACTTGTTGAGCGGACCGAGAACCGCTGAGAGCAGCACTATCGAAAACTCGAAAGCCAAGATATTGAGCAGCTGGTAGGACACCGAGTCCCACCGAGCGCACGGCGATGCAAATCGGATCGAAGATCCCGCCAACCACCGATCCAAAAAGCGCGGCTCCGAGAAGCAACGCCATTCCGTAGTACTTGTAGAGCTGCCAACCCTTCGTGCGGTTCGATTCGACGCGAGTACTACCCTTGAGTTGTTTGCTGGGGAAAAGATAGCTCGTCAGGTGATGAATCGTCCCAAAAGGACAAATCCAGCCGCAATAGGCACGCCCCACGACGAGCGTGAGGAAAATGACGATCAAAGACCAAAACAGCCCTGAGTAGATCGTATGGGTGGCCAGAAAGGTGATCAGAGCAACAAAAGGATCCGTGAGGAGAAAGGACTCCACAGTCCAAGGAAGCCGAACAGGACTGTCACTCGCCGAATCGAAGGAACCGCGAAAAGCTGTTTGAGTGAGGAGGAAGAGAAACGTTAGAAGAAAGACCGCCTGGCTCACTCGGCGCGCCCACATCAGAGCTACGATCACTCGTCGAGCTGGCTTCCCAGATCCGTGACGCGGCTTCTTGCGGAAGAGCCGGGCGAGTACTCCAGAGGTCTTCTTGGAAGAACGTGCTCGCGGCTCCGATCGTGACGCGGTTTGAACGATGGGAAGATGAACTCGACGCGTAGCAGGCGCCCTTCCTGGATCCAGCGCTGGCACGGCGCCCACGCCATCAAGCCACGGAAGCGGACGGGGTAGATCGGACATCAGACAGTGACCACCCTGGTGAGATCCATGCGCCCCAAGGACCGCTCTTGTCCCAACGCGAGGTACTGGACACGAGCCGGATCGACTCCAATCAGCTTGGCGCCGTAAGTATCTGCTGCCACTTCGTCCAGGCTGGCAATGACTTGATGCATGTCCTTCGCATCGGCAATGTTTCCGCCTTGGGGGCCGTTACGAAGAAGAACGCGCGTCGCATCCAGAACCGTCAGCGATGGTCGCATGAAGGTCGCCAAGTCAGCGATCGACAAGTGAATATTCTGATGCAACCGATTTCGCCGCCCGCCAAGTACGCCATACCAATTCTTCATCGCGCCGGTGTAGTTCGACAAATTGTGGTGCTTGGCCACGGGAATGTTGATGATCTTGTCGGCTTCCACCAGAGGCGTGTACACCGGCCATTCGTCGAGAAGATCGCCACGCAAACGCATGGTTCGAAAACGATGTTCAGCAGGTAAGACGACCGTCGCCCCGACGTCGTGCGTGGCCCTCCAAATTCCGGAACGCTGAAAACTTCGACGCGCTTCGTTGCAGGAAGCATCCGTCACGACCACTTGCTTCGCTCCCGCTTCGAGACACAGGCGCACGACTTCGGTGACGACGCGGGGATTCGTGTTCGCCGCATGCACTGGCATGCGATCCCAGCCGATGTTCGGTTTAATGGCGACGAGATCGCCTCGACTAACGAACCTCTTCATGCCCCCCAGGGCTTCGATCGCACGGCGCGTTAGCTCTTCAGGTACCTTCGACGATTGGGCCACCGCCATCGTGGGAAGATCCTTCTCGACGGGAAGTCGAAAATCGCGAACCTGGCGAGGCCCTTTCGGGCGAGTTCCCTCATAACCTGCCGCATCAAACGCATAGTTCCCCACAAGCGCCACGCTACCCATGGCGCCACCTACCTGAGCCAGACGCACCAAAGCCTCACGTCGGGACGGTCGATCGTGAATCTCTTGAGGCTTCGTCATGCGGTCGGGAACGCGGAAGGGTGGGCAGTTGCTCCAGGGCTTGGCATCTGGGAATGTAGCGCGACTTGCGAAAATGATCCCCACTGATCAGCTCAACCAATCCGCTCGGCGCCTCGATGAGGTCAACGAGCTTCTTTGCGATCCTAAAATCCTCGGAGACCCGCGAAAGCTGAATGAACTCAACAAAGAACGCTCTCGACTTGAGCCGATTGTCCAAGAGTTCGAACGTTACAAATCTCTGACCTCTCAAATCCAGGACAACCGGGACATGCTCTCTGATCCCGAACTGGGGGCACTGGCTAAGGAAGAGCTCCCCGGTCTGGAAGAAGAACTCAAGAGGTTGGAAGAAGCTCTCCAAGTCCTCTTGCTTCCTCAGGATCCGGACGACGAAAAAAACACCATGCTGGAGATCCGAGGCGGCACAGGAGGCGAAGAAGCGGCGCTCTTCGCAGCCGACTTGTTTCGCATGTACAGTCGTTACGCTGAGGATCAGGGCTGGAAAGTAGAGATCCTGAACCAGAGCGAAGCGAGCGCCGGAGGACTGAAGGAGGTCGTAGCGCTTGTTTCCGGAAGCCGTGTTTACTCGCGCTTGAAGTTTGAGAGCGGCGTGCATCGCGTTCAGCGAGTGCCGGCTACGGAGACCCAGGGACGCGTGCACACGTCCACGGCGACGGTCGCTGTGCTTCCTGAGGCGGAGGAGGTCGAGCTGGATCTTCCTGAGAAGGATTTACGTTGGGACTTCGCAGCCGCGAGCGGTCCAGGCGGACAGGCCGTCAACACGACGAATAGCGCCGCACAAGTGACCCACCTCCCGACTGGCATTTTCGTCAAATGCATGACTGAGCGCAGCCAGCTCAAAAATAAGGCTCAAGCGCTCAAAATCTTACGAAGCCGGCTCCTCGACATTGAGCGAACCAAGCAAGAGGAGGCGATCCGCGACGAACGACGAAGCCAGGTGAAGGCCGGTGATCGCTCTGAAAAGATTCGTACGTACAACTTCCCGCAGAATCGTCTCACAGACCATCGCCTGGGCCTGACGCTCTACAAACTCGACCGAGTCATCGAAGGCGATCTGCAAGAACTCATCGATTCAGTCGTCAGCCACCATCAAGCCGAACTCCTCGCTATGCAACAAAACGGTACCGTGTAAGCAGAAGGAGCTCTCGCATGACGGCCAGCAGCTCTCCCCACGATGAATCGCCGCGACCGGATCCAGACGCGCTCCTCGTCGCCCTCGTGCTTGCCCCGGGAACTTTCTCGAGAAATAAGTTCTTCGAACTCTACCAAGAGGAGGAGCTTCGACGCGCACGGCGCCGGGCGCAGCTGGTCCGCAGCTTAGTGAAAGACCTGACCGAGCCATGGCCACATCCGGGCGAGTTGCCCAGCCACCCGCAGCCGGTGATCGAACTCGAAGAGGAGCGCGACGGCGAGCTCCATTTGACGTATCGAGTCGACGAGTTCGACTACCGCCGAAGTGCTGTGCTCTCGCAGCTCGAGGCCGCCGCGCTGCGATACGCCCTTCACAGGGCTGATCAGCGCCCCCTTCTGGAGCGCGATCGCGCCCTGGTCGAAGCTTGTCTCGCCAAGATGAATCCACTTGACTGAAACATTTCGATCCTAGTCGAGGAGACCCGCCAATCCTCCAAGCTGCCTCTTGTCGTCCCGGCCACCAGGAATCTATACAGGAGCCATGCGCACGTCCTTGCTCGTCATCATCGTTACCTCAATGGCCACGGCGACAGCTTGTGGTGGATCGGGGGGAGATGCGCAAAGCGCCAACGACGTCGACTCCGGAGATGGCTCATCGTGGAGCAGCTCCGGTGACTCGGGCCCAACTGAACCGGCCGGACCCGACTGCAGTGATGGGACGTGCTTTGCGTGTGGCGACGGGATCTGCCCGAGCGGCGCCTACTGCGACACCGGAGCAGAAAGCGGAGCGGCTTGCGCGTGGCTCCCCGAATGCGCCGGAGCGCCTTCCTGCGGTTGCTTGACCGGGCAGCTCAAAGGCTGCACCTGCGACGAGTCCAACGGCGGCCCCGTCGTCTCGTGCAACTGAATCGTGTCAACCCAACACTTTGGGGAGGGGACCCGGAGCAAAAGCAAATGAGGAGGGGGCTTTCAACACCCCTCATAAAGACAACGCCGTGGGCTTGGTTTCTCAGCGAGCCGCAGGCGCCCCGCGCCGAGGACCAAGAGTTGGGGCTCCGGGGCCCCAACTCCAACGGGAACAAGGGCGCGATGCAAATTTCCGCAGAAGGTCCGGAGGTGACCGCCTTCACTCTGTGATGAGGCGGGCACCGCAGGGCCTCCAAGAGGCGAGCAAACTACGGTTTACCCGCCTGGATGATGACACGGCGACTATGGGGCCCGAAGAAGGCACCTTTCGTCACCACGTCTCCGCTGACCGCAGAAACACGAAAACCAACGTCGTGGAGCATGCGACCCACTTCGGAAAGAGTATAGAGACGCGTCGCGTACTGAAGCTCTTTGCTGCGGCCATCATCGAGAATGATCGAGCGTTTTACCTTCAGGCGATTGGTGATCCAATCGAGGCTCATGTCATCCATGCAAACGCAACCATCGCCTTCAAACCAATGATTGTACGGCGCCTCGCGCGCCGCAAAATCACGGTTCATCACATCGAGCAAAAAGCGACCGTTGGGCTTGAGCGCCTTCTTCACCCGATGAAGCACTTCCAGGTTCTTCTCGTCTTCGAAGTAGCCGAAGCTCGTGTCCCAGCAGATGACGGCGTCGAACATTTCATCGAACGCCATCTCCCTCATGTCCCCTTGGAGGAAATTGATCTTCTGCTTCGCTTGCTGCGCGTTGTCGCCCGCCATGGCGAGCTGATAGACGGATAGATCATAACCCACGACCGAATAGCCACGGCGGGAAAGTTCGACGCAAATCTCACCCTGCCCACACCCCAGATCGAGAATCACGGAGCCTCGTGGGATCTCGAGAGACTCCAGCATGAAGTCCACTTCCTTCGAGAGCTGGCTTTGAGTCATCGGGCGATAGGCACGGGAAAAGTCGTCGCCAAAAAGAGTCTCCCACCAAGGTTTCTTGCGCGGTTTCTCGGCCTTTGGCAGTGACGGTCGAGCAGAACGCCGCGGCGGCGGTGGCTTGCGCTTAGCTGCCGGAATGACGGGCTGGGAGTCTCGTCGAGGTGGGGCCGGTGCAGCTGACGGCTTCGGGGCAGAGACTTCCTCCACCGATTCAAGCTCCTCCACCTCTTCGGTCGACTCAGCCTCCGTTGGCTTAGCCTCGGCCTCCACCTTCGAAACCGGCTCCACGGAACCTACCTCGGGAGAAGGGGCTAAGGCATTCATCTCGTCTTCGGAAAGCTCGTCCTCCAAGTCCTCGAAACTCGCGTCGCTCGTTTCAATGGCGGGAGCTGACCCACTTCGCTTCGAATGCTCTTCGAGCTTGATGACTCGCATCGCCCGAATTGGATTCGCCACACTTCCTCCCGGCTCTGGCTCATCCTCAGTCGAGCTTGAGTGACTCGGTTCTTCCGCGGATTGTGCCGGAGCTTCCGATTCTGCTGACTCATCAGAGTCGGTCGTCTTGGACTCGGGCTCTGAAGTTGTCGACTCAGCAGTTGCCTCAGCTTCCGTTTCCTTGGACTCAAGCTCGGAGGTTTCCTCGCCGGACGGCGCTGGTGCCTCCTGGGGGTCGGACTTTACCTCGCCCTCTTCCGGCGAGTCGTCTGCTCCTTGACCTGAAAGGTCATCTGGTGCCCAGCTCACTGGAGGGGCATCGTCACTCGCGGTCGGTGCTGCCTGGGGCGATGCTGTCTCTCCTTCTTCGGCGGAGCCAGTTTCTGCGCCAGTCGATTCGTCGGATGCCACTTCGTTCTCTTCCGGATTCACACCGGAGGGGACGGCATCCGCAACAGTCGAGGAGTCCCTATCAGAAGTCGGCGGTTGCGAGCCACTTGCTTCATGAGAGCCACCACTCGTCGGCGGCTGCGAATCTTCGGCCTTCTCGCTCATCCAGCCCTCATGAGAGATTCACCCATGCGCACGACACCGAGCTGTCGCCCGATGTCCACGCCAGGCTCCAACAGTACGACAGCGGTTGAGCCAAGATGGAACATACCGATTTCATCCCCTCGAGCGATCTGGCGCCCGGGTTCGAAACGAGTTTCTCCAGCCGGCACTGCTGGCTCGGGAATTACTGAAACGCTGATGCGCCCCACGATTGTTGCGCCGACCATCACAACGCTGACGCGACCCATCGACTCGGTGTCGATACAGATCGTGACGCGATTGTTGCGGACGAAAAGTCCATCGATGTGCTCTTCCCCAATAGAATTGACAGGATAGAGATCCCCCGGGATCCCACGAACACACGCAATTTTGCCGTCGACCGGCGAATGAACTCGGTGATAGTCGCTCGGCGCGAGATAGACGACACCAAACGCCCCGTTTCGGTAGCGCTTTGCGTCATCGGCGCTCCCGAGAAGCTCAGCAACATCGTACCCTTGTTTTTTGACGCGAATCCGAGCGCCCGCATCCACAGGCCCCGCCGCGGACAACTTGCCGTCCGCTGGGGAAACAATGCGATCCTCAGCGATCGGGCGAGCACCAGAGCGCAAGGGACGCGTAAAAAATGCGTCAAAGCTCGGATAGGGACCGGGCGACTCCGCCTCTTCCAGGTTGACGTCGTAAGCCGAGCAATAAACGGACTGAACGAGCTTTGAGACAGGTAGCGGCAACGGCTGCTCACAAAGGCGACCAACCGCTTTGCTAAGGGGCACGCGAGGAAGCGCGCGGATGAGACGCGCGGCGGCGAAGGTTGAGACGCTCACTAGTTGTGTTCCAGCTGCTCCGTAGGCAAACGAAGCGTGCGAACATGGTACTCACTGTGTGAAGATTCGGTCAAACTCACGACATCTCAGCACTTCGTGAAGTGCGGACTACTTATCGACGTGAGTGAATCGATCACCGGGATCCACGCACTGGAAGACTTCGTGCGTGTGCACAAAGAGGGCTCGGCGATGCCCCGGAGTCAGTCTTCGCACCGCCTGTCGGCACTTTCCCTACCCATGGTTCTCCACCACAAGCTACTTCAGGAAGCAGCGGGTCCATGGCGCGCGCCTGAGTGATGTACTTTTGTGCGCGAGGATCGCTCGACCGAGCGGAGAGCATTCCCGAACGTAAAGCCAACCAACCGGAATGCGGGCCTTCCACGTCCTCTAGCTCCCCGAGGAGAAGCTCGATGTCCTCACGATCGGCTAGCTGTGCAGCACGTGCGGCAAAGAACCGAAGAGCCGCGGAATGGGATGCCCGATCCAAATCAGGAGCAGACAACTCAGCAGCTTCGGACGGAAACCCTTCAATCGTCAAAAGCTCCGTGAGGCGCATCGCTCGAGACAAAGCTCGTGGTCCTAACTTTTCAGAAGCCTCCTCCTCTTCCGACAGACCAGCCTCGGCGAACTGTTTCGCGAGCTCTTCTCTCCAAAGGAGTTGCCAATGGGCGACACCAAACCCACTCACCCCACGCATGGCAGCGTCTGCGTCTTCCGCAACTTCAAGCTCCCGGAGAAGAAAAGAGAGCGCGTGAGGTCCGTTGGTTTGGATCCAAAAATCCATGTAGTCCGTCACTTCCGCAAACGCGATCGAGGCGGCTTCTGCGCTCGGTAACATCGCAATGGAAGGGCCAATGGAATCAACTCCAACCGACTTTCCTTCTAGCTGCGCTTCGTAGGCGCGCTTGCCGAAGTTTGGGATCTCATCGAATGCCTGTTCTTCGCGCCAACGGTGCTCTTCTCGTTTCGCGATCCCCTCTTGGAGCCACAAAGGCGCTCGATCGGCGGTAGCGCGCGACAAGAGAAGATGGGTAATTTCGTGCGCAAGAGTGTCCGCCCAGGGAAATCCACGTTGCATGGCTCGAGGTGAAACCATCGTAACCCGGCCCCAACGCGCCACTGCCACGGTGCCCGTCGTTTCAGCCGATTCCAGAGGAAGCCCGCTGACCGCCGACAGCGAAAAATGGTCGCGCACCAAATCGATCCGCAACGGTCGAGGCAAATCAACACCAAGGTCTTTCTCCAGCGCACTGCGCGCCTGGGCGGCGACGTCAATCACGAGCTTCTGTAGGACCCGATCAGCGCGGTCTTGAATCCGAAGCCAGATTCCGGCCTTCTTGTCTTCGACGACCACAGCACCAGCAGTCGCCCCCGAACAGCGAGTCGCTAAATCGAAAAGCACATCGGCCCCCTCGGCATTGCGAGCCGCTGTCGATGCGAGGTGCGACAACGCTCCCTCACAGTCGGCTCGATAGACGGCGAGCCGTGCCCGGGCCCGTGCAGCGTCGGGACCCACTTCCCCCTTGAGCAGCTCCTCGGCGCGATCGAGGTCAATCTTGGTGATCGCATGGTCAGCGCGACGCACGCCCAGTGGAGCAAGCGTCTCACTCTCCGAGCGAGGCGGCGTCACCACAGGATCATCCCGCGGCGAAGTAGAAGGAACCGGTGAAGGAACCGGCTTCGGATCGGCTCCCGGCAACTTCCACTGCCCGCATCCCAAGAGAAACAGGCCCAGCCCTGTCCCTACGATCCACGAGCGCTTCACTTGAGATCCTCCGCGTAGCGCCGAACGGCCGGAGAAAGTCTCCCGCTCCCTCGACCTAAGCCACGCTCGACTCGCTCGCGGAAATCACGAGCCTTGTCGCGCTCTTCGTCCGGAACGCTACCATCCTCCGCCATCAGGCCACCGTTCCCCTCACCGCCTTTCTGTTCGGAGGGTTGCCCATCGTTCGGTTCAGGAAGAGCTCGTTCCAACTGGGTTTGCGCTTCCGCCGCATAGTCAGCCCCGGCCTCTCCCCGGCCTGCGTCCATCTCCTGCGCAGCTTGCTGCAGCAGACGCGACGCTCGTTTCAACGCGTCGAGACTCTTCCCCGAAAGAGGGGCATCCGGCCGTCGCCCCTCGCGAGCCAATTCCTCGGCGCGTTTCGAAAACTCACGTTGCCGTTCTGCACGCTCAGACAGGGAGTCGCCCATCTGCTGATCTTGGTTCTTCCTCAACTCGTCAGCCGCCTTCTTGGCTTCAGCCAGCGCGTCCTGGAGAGCTCGTTGAGCCATTTCGAGGGCCTGCTCATTGACGTGTCCCTTTCCCTCCTCAACCATCTTTCGAGCTCGTCGAAGCGCTTCTTCAGCATCTACACCACGCTCAATCGCCTCAAAGAGATCCTGAGCGTCGAGGGCTTCGGCCATCGCTTCACCATATCCGCGTGCCGAGGCCGCTTCGGCACGCGCTCCTCCAGGGCCTGCCGCGTTGTTTGGCAATCGTTGCAACGCTCGACGGAGTTCTTCCGTAGCATCTTGAAGCTGTTCACTTGACTCGAAGTCAGCTTCTGCAGCTCGCTGAGCATCGCGCAGCATACGTTCTAGTTCACTCAGTTCTTGAGCACTTTCTTGAGCAAGCTGGTCGACTTTTTGAGACAGTTCTTGGAGTTGCTCGGGTGCGTCGGAAGGCGGTCCCCGGCTTTGACCCGCTCCGGAACCTCCCGACTGAGGCGTTCCCGACTCCACGCCAGCTCCACCTTTCGAACCAAAGGAAGGGCGCGCGTGTTTCAGACGTGCGGCGAGGTGAATTGCCGCCACCTCGGCTCGATCGAACTCTTTGCGGTCGAGACTCTTTCGAATGCGAGCCAAGTCACCCTGCGCAAC
Organism: Epimenia babai; assembly: GCA_011762755.2. Lineage (NCBI taxonomy): Eukaryota > Metazoa > Mollusca > Solenogastres > Cavibelonia > Epimeniidae > Epimenia > Epimenia babai. The sequence goes on from WURV02203169.1 coordinate 47,661, forward strand.
GGATCCCAGATCGAGCCCAAGAACACCTACTTCACGGAGCTGTGCTGCTCCCTGCTCAGCGCCGACCAAAAGATCCATCAGACCTTCCAACCGTACTCCTTCAGCGTTGAAACGGATTTCGCGTGCCTGAACCGCAACCTCCTCCACGGCGGAGCCCAAATCGCGTGACAGCGACTGGGCTTCCTTGAAAGCCACGTTTTGAATCAGCGCGTCGGTAGCAAGGACCACCGCTTCGGAAGAACTTCGCTCCGCACCGTCACGGGACAGCGCCTCCAATTGCGCCTCAAAGAATGAAATCGAACGCTTCGGCACATCCATCGCGCCAGAAAGATCGGTCTTGAGCCGCTCGAACTCGTCGTGCAACTTCTCCATCGCCTCCTCTCTTGCTTCCTTGGCGTCGAAGAGCGAACGATGAGCCGCCTGCATGTCGCGAGCTAAGTACTCGGTGACAGCACCTCGAAACTCACGGAGGCGACGATGACGCTCCGCGATCTCTTTCCCGAGAGGTTCGGGAAGAAGCACAATCGCTTGACTCCGCCCCCAGTTCGGTCCAGTCGCCGTATTGCCGTCGCGTGCCTCAATCCGTACGCGGACGGGGAGGAAGGCACGCCTGAACATTTCGTGATCCGACGCCAAGCGATGTGCCCCTCGATGAGTCTTCTTCTGCCCATCGAGGTGCGCCAGCTCTTGGCGGTGTGTTCTCTGTCCGCTCTCGAGAACTAAATCGATTTGCGTGATGCCGTGGTCGTCGGCTGCCGAATACTCGAGATCCAGATCATCGATGTCTTCCAGCTGAAGCCGTTGAGGTGCGCCTTTCAGGTTCACCCGAGGAGCATGATCAGGCAATGGAGCCAAGGCCGTTTCATGACCATCAAGAAGAAGAACATCGCCGAAGCGAGCGGCAACGCGGAGCATCGAAGCATCCTCCGCGAGCCACCGCGCCACGAAAGCGCCGTGTCCATCGCTCACCAGCGGCACCTCCTTGACGCCATCCGTCAAGAGAAGCTTGCGGCCCGGGACTCGCGGAACGACCCGCACTTCCAACTCAGAGCCATGAGGCACGGCCGTCAAGCGAGAAGCAATCACTCGTTTCTTTCCCGTGCCGTCCAAGTAAGAAGGGAGTTCGGCAGTCACGCGCAATTCCTCCACGTAGCCGATCGGGTACGGTCCAATCCCATGACGAGCGAACAAGACATCGACCCCTTCGACAATCATCAAAGGGCGAAGGAAGAGAAGAGCGAAACACGAGAAGACGAGTGGGATGGCTAACCACATCAACTTCCTCCGAGCCCGTTTTCCCGTACTTTCCACGGCGGTCAGGGACGCGGAATCAAGAACGCGAGTCAGGTGCACTTGAGCCAACTCGGGCGATTCGTGGACAACCGCACCTTTTGGCTGAGCTAGTCGCTGAAAGGTGGCAAACGCTCGCCGTGCTCGCTCTGCCATCGTGGGATCGCCGGAGCGCAAGGCATGAAAGAGTGCCGACCCGGGGTCATGCCATTTCCGGTTCAGCAGCCGCGCAACAAGAAACAATCCCAGCGCCGTGCCGACAATCGCCACCCCCGCACTCAAGCGAGCCACGTCCGTACCAACCCTGGCCAAAAGGGTCAGCAGCAGTCCTGCGAACAGAAACCCCGCCAGGTAGCTCAGACGGATCGGAAACCCGAGCGGTCGCCGGAAGGCACGGGCTAGCCCCTCAATACGCGCAAGCAGGTCGTCTTCGGGCAAGCCCATGCCCTGCGGTTATAATCGCCTTCTGGCCCCGTTCAAAAGCTCAAGTACGATCTCCCTGTGCGCCCGTCCGATCCGCCGGAAGCAAAGGCTCTGAGCAATGCGAGTTCGCTGATCGCTAGCTTGCTCGCTTTGCCCGAGCTGCGCATGAGGATCCTTTGGTTCGAGGACCGTATCTTCTCACGCAAAACGACGGACATCGCTTGGGTTCTCAACGAAGTCGCCGAGCGAGCTCAATCCACTGATGATCGAGCGCGCGAAGCCATGGTCGCTATCGCACTCTTCCTTGCTCAAAAACGAGACTCATCGCTCACCTGGGCGCTGCGAGAAGCCGCAAAGTCTCACTCCCTCCTCGGATTAGAGCGCCTCTTGCGCGCTCGAGTAGAAAAGCACATCGCTGACGTGGAGTTGGAACCACGGATCCCGGACTACGGCACCGGCCGTGAGCTGACCGTCGGAGAGCGACGCTCCTTGGCTCGTCGACCGACTCGCCTGCAAATCGAACGCCTACTCCTCGACCCGCACCCCCTCGTCCTTGAACAACTCTTTCAGTGCCCAGCGCTGACCGAAGATGACATACTCCGGGTCGCAACTCGACGCCCAGCTCGCTTGGTCGCGCTCGAACTTCTCGCCCAGTCAACACGCTGGATGGCACGACCGCGAATTCGAATGAGCTTGATCCTCAACCCCGGAACGCCCCATGGACTGGCGCTTCCGCTCGTCAGCACGTGCCCACGCGACGACCTCCAGTTGATCATCGGCACCGTCAACTTGAGCAAAACCATCCGCGCGGTAGCCCATGAGCTTCATAGTCGACTTCCGCCAGTTCAAGAAACGTCGTCTCCTCGGCTTCACCACTAGCTTGAGAAAAGCCAGCTCTACTCAGCTGCTTCCGCGCTCACGCACGCCTGAGCGAGGAGCTCGACGACGTCCAGAGTTTTCACTTCTTCTTCCTTGGACTCCGCCTTGAGACCATCGGTGAGCATCGTCATACAAAACGGGCACGCGCTTGCTAAGGTATCTGCGCCCGTACCCAAGAGCTGTTTGGTGCGCTTCACGTTGACGCGATCATTGTTCTGCTCCTCCATGAACATCTGCGCACCACCGGCTCCACAGCAGAGACCCTTGTGCCGGTTGGCCCCCTCGGCTTCAACGACACGAACACCATCAATTCGACCCAAGATCTCGCGCGGTGAATCGTAGACACCGTTGTAGCGCCCCAGGTAGCAAGAGTCGTGATACGCAACCTTCGCCGCCACCTTCTTCTTCGGGTTGAGTTTCTTCTCAGCCAGAAGGCCAAGTAGGTAGTCCGTGTGATGGACCACCTCGAACCTTTCTCCGAAATCTGGATACTCGTTCTTGAGAGTGTTGAAGCAGTGGGGACAGGTGGTCACGATCGTTTGCACCCCACCCTGCTTCTTGTAGCCAGACAGAGTCTCCACGTTGGCTTCAGCTAACATGGAGAAGAGATACTCGTTGCCTGCTCGGCGAGCCGGATCTCCTGTGCAAGTTTCCTCTTCGCCGAGAATCGCGAAATTCACTTCCGCTGCTTGCAGGAGACGCACGGTGGCCCGGGCGATTTTCTTCGCCCGGTCGTCGTAAGCAGCCGCGCAGCCGACCCAATAGAGCACCGGAGCGCTTGGATTCTCTGCCGCCGTCGGAATCTCCAACCCTTCCGTCCATTTGGCTCGGTCGAGACGTGAGAGATTCCAGGGGTTGCCATTCGTCTCCATACCCTCGAAAGGCTTGTTCAGCTCCGCAGGAAACTCTCCGTGGATCGTCACTTGGTTACGCCGCATTTGAACGATCTTGTCGACGTAGGTGATGTTGACGGGACATTGTTCTTCGCAAGCTCGACAGGTCGTGCAAGCCCAAAGAACGTCTGGGTCGACGACCTCAGGCACGAGGTCGCGCGTCTCCAATTTCCTCGCCTCCTCACCGGCAGCCCGGGGATGGGCGCCTTCCGAAACGTCGTTTTGATGCCGATAGAGTTCATCCCGTAAGTTCAGCGTCAGGTGCTTCGGGCTCAACTTCTTTCCCGTCAACGCAGCTGGGCAGTTATCGCTACAGCGACCGCATTCGGTACACGTGTAGAAGTCGAGAACGTCCTTCCACGTAAAGTGGTCGATCCGGCTGTAACCAATCCGAGCCGCAGCCATCTGCTCTTCGTCTTCAGTCGCCTTCTCTACCTCCTCCAGGAGGGCTTCCGTGCTGGCTGCCATCGGACGCAGGCGACCTTTCGCCGTCTGATCACCGAAAAAGACATTCGGGATCGCCGTGATGATGTGGAAGTGCTTCGAATAGGGAAGGATGTTGAGAAATACGAGCACGAGAGTCGCGTGAGTCCAGAACCCGATGTGCGCGAGCTGAATCAAACGAGGCAACGACTCCTCCGCGAGGAGAACGGCAAAGAAGCTACCCCCGGGTTCCGGGAAGAAGTGATAACTCACTGTTTCCGCAGGAGAAGGAAGGGGCGCGACAATCGTACGTGCACCCTCACAGGCAACGTGAGCCCTGCCTGACGAACAAAACTCGTCGAAACGAACGTTGATCACCGTCGAGGCTCCATCATAGAGCATGTCAGTGAGCATCATCGTTGCGATGATGCCGAGAATGACCAACCCCTCGCCGCTCAGCGCCATGCGCTTCTGAGGTTTGATCACGCGGTAGTAGAAGAAAACGGCAACACCTGCGAGGACGAGCATTGCGAAAATGTCTTTCGCGAACGCATACGTTTGACCAAGAGGATTCTCCAGGCCGAGCACCCACAGGTTAAACGATGGGTCGAATCCACGCCCCCACAAGATCAACGTGCGCAAGAGCAACACCATGAATCCGGCGAAGATCAGGTTGTGCGCGACACCTGCCCAAAAGTAGTAGCGCATCTTCTTCTGGAAGAAGGCGAAGGTCAGCACCGACCCCAGGCGATCCTCGATCTTGTCGATCCGACTCTCCCAAGTCGGCGATCCCACGAGCAAGAGAGCCCAACGACGTCGCGCGCTGAAGGCAAAGAGCCCCAGCAACCCTAGGAGGATCATGCCCATTGCTAGAGGACTCACTTGGCCTCCCTTTGTTTCTCCAGAAGGTCCACCCTCGCCCTTTGGCTCATGCGTCGAGCGTAGCAGAGCCTCCACCGATGCCGAAAACCACCCAAGCGGCGGCTTCCGAACAGCCTTACAGCCAACCGGACAGTTTCAGCATCCCGAGGAACAGCAAGATCAGCACTGCAGCCATGATCAGACTTCGCTTGAGAAGCTCGCGGCGCTCCTCCTCGGTTTGGCGCGACGGCATGGAGCTCAGCACGACCCCAGGGCTCGGTTCGACACCAGCACCAACCGTCAACAGGAGATGCCCCTTGCCCAGCCCTTCTTCCAGAGCCGAGCCTCCCTCCTCGGGAATCCGGAGGCATAGACTCCGATCATCCCCGGGCGCCTCAGGGAGCCGGATGGAAAGGGGTCGCGCCTCATCCTTTCGCCCGCGCAACGAAATTGCACCCGAACGTTCACACCGATCACAGCCGCCTCCTGAGCAGGCCGCACAGTGGACATTGCGTGGCAAAGTCACGGAGATCTCTCGACCAAACCAGCTCGCCGGCACCGCAATCTTATGAGTGACATCCGGACCCCTTGGCGCGTCCAAATCTCCGGTTACTTTGCCTAAGACTCCCACGACTATTTCTTCTTGCTCTCGCCTTCAGTAGTGGGCGGAGCTTCCACGTCAAACGAAAGGATCACTTCCTGTCCTTCGTGAAAGAACTCGACTTGATGAGCGACTGTGCGAGCCGGAAGTCGAACTCCTAAGGTCGCGACAACTGAGCGTTCCTCGCCCGGGATCTTCTCGACACGAAGACGTACTTGGTACACTCCGGGAGCCAGCTCAGGCTCCTCAAGGTAGGCGTTCTCGTAGTTCTGACCATGACAGATCTTCTTTTCTTGAGGACAGTCGCCGGAAAGCGTCAACCCAAGGTTGGTCGTTCCGTCAGCCGAAGCCACCTCCCCATCTGGATCACGAACATAGAGATCGATGTCCGCCTCAAAGTCATCCCAAGCAAGAACAAACTGAACTTCGCTTTGCGCGACGCCGCATCCCTCGTCGATCAGATGGTTTCCGTTGTCGTCCAACCCATTGAAGCAAGTCTCTGCCCCATCGAGCGGACGGAGCTTCAGAACCTCCAACTTTGGTTCGGACACCACATCAAACGCGGGACGAGAAACATGTGGGCTTGCTCCGGAACAAGAGATGCCTGTCGCCAAACCAACGACGAGACAAAAGGCGGAAGCGACCCGGCCACGAACGGCACAGGGTCGCTTCTGAATGGCGCTCGGCCAGTGCACGCGAAAATGAGCTCTTACTTCGCGGGCTTGACGCCAGCGGCTGCTGCCTTGGCAGCCAGATTCGGGTTATTCAACTCGAAGACGGCTCGATCAGCCTGATCCTTCACCACGCTATCGCTGTCGCGAATCGCCATGAGAGACCCCTTCTCCTTCATGAACTGAAGCGTCCGAACTGCACCCGCTGCCTTGTCAGCGTCCTTGCCCATCGCCATGCGATACAGTTCATTGCGAAGCACCACACGCGTGAACGAGTGGGGCCCGTTGTCGAACTCCAGGTTCTCCAGCTGCTGGGTGAGTTTCTCCGAAGCCCAAACTTGCGGAGTCGCGTCAATGACCACTCGAGAGATGGCGACGGCGTTGTCAACGTAACGGAAGATCACGCCTTCCTGAAGATCAGCCGTCGACCAGTAGCCGAACGACTTGTACCACATGTCTTTAATCGCCTCGACCACGGTTTTGTCCTCACCGGCAAAGGTCGCGATGGCGCGAGCCGCGGCGTCAGGCGAGCCACCGAGCGCCAAAGCCAAGATGGCGTCGTTCTTCAACGCGGGATCCTTCGAAAGCTCCAGGAGCTTCCCTTGGGTGGCATCATCAATGCCTGCTTTGGCGATAGCACGCGCGAGGTTGGTGCGCGTCTCAATCGCTTGATCCTTCGTCATCAAGGAGGTCAAAGCCGCTGCCGTACCCGGAACTGGCTTCTGCACCAGAGTCTCAAGCAGGCATTTGCGACGGAACGCGTCAGCCGGTTCTTGGCTCTTGTACTCGCCGATCTTCTCGGCGACTTGCATGATCGTTTCTTGATCGGAAACCCAAGCCAGAGCTGCGCATGCAGCTTCCCGAGCATTCTCGTTTTCCTTCGGATCCTCGATGTACTCGAGCAGTGGCTCGAATGCCTTCGCGTCGCCCCACTCACTCAAGCCGTCGGCCGCACCCTTTCCCACGGCGTTGAGCGACATACCCAAAATCGCCAGACCACCTTGGTACATCGACTCGTTGGCAATACTCAGCTTTTCGGGCTTCTTGTCGAGCATGTCGATGAGTACATCCCAAGACTTGTCATCCTTGAGCGTGCCGACATAGCGCAAAGCGCTCTGCGCGATGACGAACGCATCGGGCATGGGCGGTTGCTGACCTTCTTTGGGGAGCGGTTCATCCGGATTCGACCATTCGCGCATCTGATCAATGTCGACGTCTGATCCGAGCTGCGCCAAAGCGCGGAGGCCGTTGGCGTGAGGTTGGGTCCGCTCGTTGTTCCAGAACTTGAGAGCATCCTCAGCGTCTTTACGCATCTGCTCCAACTTGTCGGGGTTGAGCTTGGCCAAATCAGCGATCATTCGTGCAGCCTTCACACGCTCTTTGCCGTCGCGTTTGACCAGCATCTCCCAATCGTAGTCGTCGCTGTAGATCTTCTCGGGATCCATGCGCAAACGTTTCGCCAAGGTCGGCACGGCGCGAGCATCACCGATACGCGCCAACGACATCGCTGTTCGGTATTGGTAGTGAATGTGCTTCTCCGCTTGGAGGTAATCGACGAGAGCGTCCGCCGCGCGCGGATCGTTCATCTCATCGATCATCGTGAAGATCTCTTTCTTCGTGTACCAGTTCTTCTTGGGATCCGGATCGTCCACCACTGAGTAGAGAGCGAGAACAAGGCCGACGCCACCTACTCCATCGCGCAATGCCTCAAGGTACTTCTTCCGGCTGTCATCGTCCGCTTCCTTGATGCGAGAGATGAGCGGATCGCGAGCCTTCTTGTCTCCGATACGTCCGAGGCCTGGTGCGGCCTGGCGAGCAACCTCCTGATCCTGATCCCCCAGGAGCTTGATCAGAGTATCCGTCCAACGCGCCTCGGCATTGCGGGAGAGAACGGTCGCCACGAGCTGACGCACCGAGGGAGACTCATCGCCAGCTAACTCAGCGATCTTCTCGATGGGAACCATCTCGACGATCTTGTTTGCATCGAAGGCGTTACCGCCACCGAGACGTTGAATCATCGCCAGGTGCCCTGCACGGTACAGTGTCAGGATCTCGTCAAACGCCGCGGGCTCCTTCAGGTTCACCAACGCCCAAGCGATTTGCGGCTTGGACCCAGGCCCTGCAGTCTTCAACGCTTCCAGCAACACTGGCTTCGCGTTGGCGCCCATCTCAGCGCCGTAGTGTGAGAGCACTGTTGCTGCCATGCTCTGTAGCTTGGGTGAGGGCGACTTCAACATCGCTGCTGCAAGAGGCACACCTTCCGGATCCTTCGCCCAAGCAAGCTGCTTGAGAGCTTCCTGCTTGATCTCGGTGATGCCACCTTCATCGCCCTTCATCGCGCCCCACTTGCGCCACTCGGCCACCTGCTGCTCTTTCGGCATGACGAAGATATTCTTCATCTCCGCAGCAGCTTGCTCGACCGTGAGCTCGGTGACCTCGTCACCATCTGTACCCATGGCGAAGAACACGCCACCGGCTAGAGCGACAACGACCGCTCCAATCGCGATGAACTTTCCTTTATTGCCCTTCTGGAAATCACCGTCACCAACATCCATGGGGCCTGGAAGGGGGGCGCCTGGCTGTGCAGCCGGGCCGGCACCAGGGAGTTCAACGTCGTCGGGGGGGAATTTTGCCATCAGTCGTCCTTGGGTTCGCTGTTTCGCGACCCGGGACCTTAGAGGGCGATTGCCCTCCGGAAAAGCGCCTTTGGCCAACGGCTTGCGGAGCCCCTAAGTTGAGAGCGTTTCGAGGAACTAATTCCTGCGAACTGGAACCGTAGTGACTAGAAAGTTCCGCTCTGTCCACCCAGAAGAGGTGCCTGCTCAGAACGAGGAGTCGAAGACCGACCACTCCCCCTCGCGAGCGCTGCATCCTCTCTACGCCGCAATCCTGGTTTCCATCGCGGCCACAGCAGCCAGCTTGGTCCTTCCGGAGGCCCACGCTTCTTCAGGAGTCGCTTTCGTTTTTCTGGGCGCAACTTACTTTCTCTGCCTTCGTCGTCACCACCAACCCGGCCCGGCTCACTACGGCCTCGCACTCGGGGGTCTCCTCGATGCGGACACCCTCTCCTTCCGCCGGATGTTTCGAGAAACACTCCGCGCCCTCCTGCTCGCAACGGCACTCGCCGCGATTGTCTTCCCTGCCTTCTGGATCGGGTTTCTTTTCTGGTTCACACCGGGAAGCCAATTCGATCTCGGTCATGCTTTCACGTGGGAGAAACAGGCGTCCCCTGGGCTTTGGCTTCGGGAGATGTTGCTTTGGCACCTTCTCGCTGTCGCCCTTCCCGAAGAAGCGTTTTTCCGTGGCTACCTGCAAACAGCCCTCGACGATCGAGGCTACCGAAGTCTGCGCATCGCGGGTCGTCGCTATGGCACGGCGATCCTTCTCGTCAGCCTCATCTTCGCTCTGGGCCATTTTGCCACGGAACCCCACCCTGCTCGCTTGGCTGTGTTCTTTCCCTCGTTGCTCTTCGGAATCCTCAGGACAGCAAGCGGTGGCATAGGTGCCGCTATCTTCTTTCACGCCTTCTGCAACCTCTTCTCCCAGTGGCTCGGGCAGGGATACGGCCTCTACTAGCTGCAGCGAGGAGCGATTCGCCCCCTCCTGAGGCCTCTAGTAGGTTCGCGTCGTGACCTTCTCGAAAAGCCTGGAGCATCTCGTCACGCGACTGCTGGAAGAAGATCTCGCATCGGGCGACGTCACGACCGACGCGACCGTCCCTGCCGACGCGATGGCAAAAGCAGAGGCCGTCGCAAAAAGTGAACTCGTCGTGTCCGGCGGAGCAGCATTCGCATTGTGCTTTCACGCCGTGCACCCGGGATGCAGAGTGGAGCAACTTCTCGCAGACGGGTCCCAAGCTGCTCCAGGCGACGTCATTTTTCGCGCGGAAGGATCAGCAAGAGCGCTCCTCAAGGCAGAACGAGTTGCCCTCAACCTCGTTCAACGGCTCTCGGGAACCGCCACCCTAACTCGCCAGTTCGTAGACGCGGCGCAAGGACATTTTCGCATCTGCGACACACGAAAGACAACCCCAGGGTTGCGCGCGCTCGAACGCGAAGCGGTGCGCCACGGAGGCGGCCACAATCACCGGGACAATCTCGGCTCAGCGATCTTGATCAAAGACAATCACATCGCCGCTAGTGGCGGCATTCGCGCAGCAATCGAGGCAGCACGCAATCACGCACCCCACACTTCCTCCATCGAAGTAGAAGTCACGAATGAGAAAGAAATTGAGGAAGCCTTGGAAGCAGGAGCTGACATTCTCTTGCTCGACAACTTCTCCAACGATGCCACGCGCGCCGCGATTCAACGTATCGCCAAGCGGGCATTCGTCGAACTCTCGGGCAACATGAGCGTGGAGCGTGTGAAGGCTCTCGCCGATTCCGGAGCCGATGCCATTTCAGTCGGCGCCTTGACTCATTCAGCGCCGGCCGCCGACATCAGCCTTCGCCTCCTACCCGTCGAGGAGGGTGCTCCTCCGCTTGGGCAACCTTAATTGAGCGAGCGCGCAAGTCGCTCGCTGGTCTAATCATGCAGCAACGGGTTCAGACAGTGCTGCTGCCAACCGGGCTCGGCCGCGGTGAAGACGACTCATGATTGTACCGACAGGCACGGCCTCCATCTGAGCCGCGTCCTTGTAGCTCTGTTCATTCAAATCAACCAATTGAACCGCCGTACGAAGGTGCGGTGGCATTCCCTGAAGAGCTCGCATCACCGGCGGAGACAACCCGGGCGCCTGTTGCGCTGGACGCAACGTGGCCCAACCGTTGGGATCGACAGACGCTCCTTCGAGAACACGGCGTTCCGTGGCGTAACGGCGCCGTTGGCTGATGAAAACGTTTTGCATGATGCGCAACAACCACGCGCGCAAATGCCCCCCCACGCGAAACGTGTCTCGAAAACGAAGAGCTCGTTCGACGGTATCCTGAACAAGGTCGTCGGCTCGCGAACCATCACCAGTCAACTGACAGGCTCGCCGACGAAGATCCGGAAGGTATTGCCCCATGCCGCTGGACACGGTGTCGGTCGGTTTCAATGAGGCAGTGGAGACAGAGCTTTGAGCGGTCATACCCGTCGCTCTTTCAAGCCTCGTGCCAAGCCACAGCCCAGGCTCTTTCACGCGAGAAAACTTCATTTTCAGCGATTTTGAAGGAGGATGCGTGCTCCAGGGCCGTATTTCAGCCGTGGGCGAACACCCGCACGTCGTGTCAATTTGGCAACGACGCCGGTCCTGGAAGGCATCGGCGCGACAGACCGTCAGGCCTCCACGAATTCATTCACGACATCGGGAATGAGATCGGCAATCTCGGAAGCGAGAAGCCCACGGTCACCGTGCCTTTCTTCCCAACGCTCAGCAGCAAGAGCGTGAAGTGCGACTCCCGTCTGCACTCGTTCGAACACATCGTGGCGTGACTTAGCACCAACCAGAAGCGCACCGAGAAGACCAGACAGGACGTCTCCCGAACCAGCGGTGGCAAGAGCGGGTGACCCAAACGCGGAGACGACTGGCACATTCTCAGGTGCAGCAACGATCGTCCTTGACCCTTTGAGGACGACAACGACCTTGAACAGATCCGCCAAACGCTGGGCCGCCTCGAAGCGATTCGATTCGACTGCTGCGATCTCCTCTCCCAAAAGGGCCGCAGCCTCTCCAGGATGAGGAGTGAAAACGGCAAGATTCGGAGCAATCTTCAAGAATTCTTCTCTGCCCTTTCCGCTGATGATTCGAAGACCATCCGCATCGACGACCAGGGGACAATTCAAGATCCAGGCCTGTCTGGAGACCTCGTACCCTTCTTCCCCCTGCCCCAAGCCGGGCCCCACGACGACAGCATCCGCATCCTGAAAGTTATCTCCCTCGAGCTTCCAAGCTCGAGTCATGATCTCCACGACCTCACTTTCCAACTGCGATACCGTGATCTGATCGCTCACAATCGTCACCAACCCCGCACCGCCGCGCAGACAAGCCCGTGAGGCGAGACGAGCAGCTCCGACAGTGCCGGGACTTCCGGCAACGAGGGAGACTCGACCAGAGCTCCCCTTGTGTGCCACACGGCTTCTGGCGATGAGCCGAGAACGCAAATCACTCTCCTCCAGAAGCCACGCCGCCGGCTCTTCGGAAAGTCCACTGGGAACACCAATGTGCGAAACCGTGATACTTCCACCGCACTTCTGACCGAAAGTCGTCAGCTGCCCCTTCTTCAGGTGCGCGAATGTGACGGTGTGCTCCGCCTCAATGGCAACTCCAAGAACCGCTCCTGTTTCCGCGTCAATCCCGCTCGGTACATCAAGTGCGACCACTCGGGCACTCGCTTCGTTCACCTTCAGAATCAATCGAGCCAGCGTTCCGCTGATCTCTCGATCCGCCCCCGTCCCCAAAAGCCCGTCGACGATCAGATCAATCCCGGAAAGAAGCGAACCCCACTCGGATTCCTCCGGTAAAGTCTCAACGCGACACCCGCAAGCTTCCAGGGCCTCCGCTGCGCTCCTCGCATCCCCTCGAAGACTCTCGGAAGAACCGAGGCAGACGACACGCACGTTTGCTCCACGACCTAGCAGATGCCTAGCAACCACCAAGCCGTCGCCCCCGTTGTTCCCTGCTCCAGCCAAGATCAGAAATTTCACTCCAGCGAGCGAACGTTCATCTGCACAACGAACACACGTTCCGACGACCGAAGAGCTCGCGCGCGGAGCTTCTCCAGATTTGCGTGGGCGCGCCTTGAGCCCAATGAGGTGAGCTGCCCCGCGCCCCGCGTTTTCCATGAGGACAATCCCCGGAACGCCACGCGCCATCCACTCGCGATCGAAGGCGCGGATCTGATCACGGCTCAGAACCGGCCGCATCGTTCAACCTCGACAGGCTTGATGGATGGCAGAGTTGAGGTTCTTCACCGCTTGAGGCAATCCCACCATCACAGCATCACAGACCACAGAGTGCCCGATGTTCAACTCCTCGATACTCGAGATTTTCGCAATCGGGGCCACGTTGCTGACGTTGAGTCCATGACCGGCGGCAACTTCTAGACCAAGAGATTTGGCCAACTGAGAGGCTTCTTCAATGGCTTGAAGAAGTGCGGGCCTTTCGTCGGCGGAAGCATCGCAGTAGTGACCGGTATGGAACTCGACCTGGCTCGCCCCAACGTCTTGACTCGCCCGAACCTGAGCTTCATCTGCCTCGATGAAGAGGCTCAGCTTAATGCCTGCTTGCTGACACGCTTCGGCGACAAGTAGTACCGCGACGCGCGCTTTTTCCACATCGAGTCCACCTTCCGTCGTCCGCTCTTCACGCTTTTCTGGAACCAGCGTGACGACATCTGGTTTCACTTCCGTCGCGATCTTCGCCATCTCCGGAGTCGCTGCCATCTCCAAATTGAGCACAGCATCGTCGAGAAGACCGGAGCGTCGAAGCGCCAGAACGTCATTGTCACGAATATGACGGCGGTCCTCACGCAGATGCACCGTGATTCCACGAGCCCCAGCTTCTAAACAAAGGCGAGCCGCTTCGACGACGTCCGGATAGCCTGCATCCCGTTGGTTCCGCAGGGTCGCAACGTGATCAATGTTGATGTGCAGTCTCATCAGGGTGCCCCGAATTCCCAATCTTCACCAAAGACGTCGTTCTTGGGCGTGGGTAGGATCTCTCCGTTCTTCCCGTCCTTGCGCACGACAATCCGGTGACGAGCCACCACGTCCTGATTCTCTCGTGCGACGACCGTGATCACGTTGACGCCCGCTTTCAACGGCGCTTCCAACGAAAACTTCATCTTGGGTGCCCCAGGTTTCTCGTTGGGCATGTAGAACACCTTGGTATTTCCAACGAACACAAACGCATCCTGAACACCGCCGCTGTCATCAGTCGCCACGACATCGATGTGAATGAAGTCACCACGAGTCGCAAGTGCCTTCGCGCTCACCTTGAGGAGCGGAGCCGAACGTGAAAGCACTCCGCTCCAGGGAGTCTTCTTGGCTCCACTTTCGGTGCCGAGTTCGCCAGCCTTAACGAATCCAAATCGGCCATCGCTCAAATCCACTTGGACAAACGATCCGATCGTACCGAGCTGAGTGACGGCCGCGCCGCGTGAGAAATGGCCGACGACCTGCCCATTCGCCTCAGGTTGAGCGAGGATCGGGAGTTTCGTCTTCGCCGATCGAGAAGCTGGAGCTTTCTTCACCTTGCGGGACGTCTTCCTCGTGAGCACTGGTAGCTTCAGCTTCTCCGAGGTGAAGACGTCGAGGTCACGATCAGCGATGCTGACTTCCAGGGAGAGCTCGTCGACCTTGATGGTCGGAAGCACGTCGAGTGTGAAGGCCACGTTGCGCTCCTCGCCAGGCTTCATGCCGGAAACATCAAAGCGACCCGCCTTCAACAAGACTCCATCGCCCGTCAGGTTCCGTAAGTTCGCCTGTGTTTCATAGGAAAGACCATCGCCAACGTTCTTGATCTGAAAGTAGATGGTCGCGCCCTCACCCTTTTCCAACTGGCCGTTCTTGTTGGCCTTGCGGTTGTCGACCACTTGCGTGCTGTAAGCAAAGATGGGACGCGGCAGGCTTTGAATCGTCGGGCGGAACGCCAAGGCTTCGGGTGCGTCCGCACCGCTCGCAAAGAACTGCACTTGGACAGCATCCTGGCGAGCGAGGGCGTCGCGCGGAATGCGGCAGATACGCTTCGCATCGAGAGGAACAGGATTCGTCGAGCCCGGCTTGCGTCCTTCCGTCTCGCACCAACCCAGAGGCACCTCGGCCTCCCTCGTCTCACCGGGCCCAACCTTGCCGAAGATGAGTTCCTTCTGGTCGTAGTAGCCGGTGTCGCTCTTCGTGATGGCACGGAGCTGATAAAGCGGGCTCTTACCACGGTTCGTCACCTCGACCGTGAGCCTGATGCTCTCACCAGCGGTGACCGTGTCCTTTTTTCGATCGGTCGAGAGCCGCACGGAGACCGTGTCTGGACGCGGACCACCTTCGTAGTCGTCCGGAGGAGAAGACCAGTCGATATCGAAGGCAGACAGATCCTTCGCCACCGCGGCGATCTCACGCTCTTGAACCTCTTCGACGAGCTCCGCTACTTGGGCCAACTGCTGGGCACGTGAGCCAGGCTGCATTTTCGCCACAAGAGTTCTCGC
Organism: Epimenia babai; assembly: GCA_011762755.2. NCBI lineage: Eukaryota > Metazoa > Mollusca > Solenogastres > Cavibelonia > Epimeniidae > Epimenia > Epimenia babai. The sequence continues at coordinate 62,821 of WURV02203169.1, forward strand.
GATGCGGATGGGAGTGTCTTCCTTGAACACATCATCGAGCGTCGACCCACGTTCGCGAATCTCGGAGCGAACATCCTCAGGCAAGTTGTAGCGAAGCTGGTAGGTCGGAGGATCCTGAACCCGACGGCCACCCGCGCGAAGGGTCTTCGACAGATCACGCTCACGAATGTTGTCCTCGTTCACATAGAGATCCATCTCCTGCATGTCTGCCGTCATGGGATCGAGCTCAATGTCTGGAGTCACGCCGGTTCCTTGAATCGAAATATCTCCCGGCGTCAGATATTGAGCGATGGTGAGCTTCAAAGCGGCGTCCTCCGAAGTAATCTCTGGGAAGACGAGCTGAACCGACCCCTTACCAAAGGTCGTGCGCCCTAGGACCACGGCCCGGTTGTTGTTCTTCAGCGCCCCCGCGACGATCTCACTAGCGCTCGCACTTCCCTCGTTGACGAGAACCACGATCGGGTAATTCGGCTGAGTGCCGGCACGGGTGGCTCGTTGCTCGTGGCGGCCTTCGCTCGCACCTTCCGTGGCGAAGATCGTGCCCTTGTCGAGGAACGTGTCAGCCACTTTACCAGCTTGATCGAGAAGACCTCCCGGATCTTCACGTAGATCGATGACCAGCCCCTGGAGAGATTTCTCCTTCTTCAGCTGGCGCAATGCGTCGTGGAGCTCCCGCGAAGTCGTCTGTTGAAACTGCTTGATGCGTATGTAGCCAACACCACCTTCCAGCTTCTGATGGTCCACAGAGCTGACGCGAATGATTTCGCGCACGAGCTCAAACGGGCGTGAACCTGACCAGCCGTCCTGACCATCCCGGTGGATCCAGATCGTGACCTTCGACCCCGGCTCACCGCGAAGACGATCCACCGCATCCGACAAAGGCATATTGAGAGTCGACTCGTTGTTGATCTTGGTGATGCGATCGAGCCGCGCGAGACCGGCACGGCCAGCGGGGGTATCTGGCATGGGGCGCATGACCGTGAGCATCTGATCCCGAATGCTGATGACGATGCCCAAGCCACCGAAATGCCCCGAGGTGGAGACGTTCATCTCCTTATAGGCCTCAGGCGAAAGGAAGACGCTGTGCGGATCGAGGGTTCGCAACATCCCGTTCGCGGCTGCGTATTCAATCTCTGGGAGCTTGACGTCTTTGCCTCGAAGGCGTTTCTGCAAGAAGGCAAAAACTTCCCGCAGCCGCGCGGCGACATCCCAATGTCCCTGGACATTGTCGACACGGAACTTCTTCTCCTCGTCCTCGACTCGAACGGTGACGGTTGCCGCGTTCTTCTCGTGGGACACGATGACTTGAGCAACCCGCTTTTGAATCATGTCGAGCGCTCCCAGGAACATCTGGCGAGGCTCGACTCGATCGGGCTCAACGTACTTCTTCCGGATCAAATCCAACGTCGCGTTGACCGCTCGAAGCTGGGTCAGATCATAGGGAACCTCTGCTTCCCCGCCGACAACAGCGTGAGCCGAACGAAGCCCCTTCCAGAGTCCTCCCGAGTCGTATTTCACCGCGAAATGCGATGCGACGCCGAAGACCAGCAGGAGGAGAAGCGTTCTCCCGATCCGCAAAAAAGTACGCATGAGCGGAGTATAGAGGCGCCCGCTCCCTTGACCAGTCGTAAGCCTCGAGTGCCTGGCCGTTTAGCCCCTTTAGGGCGCAACAGACGTCGAAGCGCCGGCCGTCGCTCCCGAACCATCAGCGTCGATTCCAGCATCCGCCGAAGGCTTCGTCGAACTCCCCTTGGTCTCGACGACGCGATTGTTCTGCTCGTCCTGTTTGATGGAGTAGCGCACCAGCGCACGAAGGGAGCGGTTGCGCCCGACGTTTCCGAGCAGGACTTTCATGTCCTCATAAACCGACGGATCGGTGAGGAAAGCTCCCAGGGTGCCTTTCCCTTGGCGGACGTCTTGCACAATCGCCTGAATGTCGGCGCTCGCCTTGTTCAAGTTAGCGACCATCTCACCACTATCCTTCCCGTAGAGCACTTCGTTCGCGAAGCTGTCGCCTTCCCGAATGCCCTTGAGAGCCTCACCGAATTCATCAGCAGCGCCACCAATCTGAGAGAGAGCTTTGGTGCCCTCTTCATCGTAGATCACTCCATGAGCAAAACCGGGCCCAGTCCGAACACGATCCATGACCTGGCGCGTGGAGTTGAGCAAAGCGCTCAGCTCCGCAGCGGACTGGCGCAGGCTCTCGATTGTCGCCGAAATCCGATCAGCCTCAGCCTTATCGTTGAGCAGCCGTCCGACATAGCCTTCGCCGTTGTTCAACGATTCAGTGATCAAGCTCAGCTGATTGACCGTCTTTTTGATATCCCCATGGAAGGATTCCTCGGCGAGGGATTTCGTCGTGGTCTCGAGGTGACCCATCACCCGCTCGGCGCCCGCCAAAGTGGTCTTCAAGTCCCCTAGGATCTGCTCGATATCGCGGGTTTCCTTGGTCTTCACCATTTCCCCGGGACCAAGTTCCGGTTGGGACTCGCTGCCCACGGTGATGACGATCATCTTGTCCCCTAAAAGTCCCTTATCGGACACTTCCGCGACCGAATCCTTGCGAATGCGCTTGGCCTCTTTGGCCACGATGCTCATCTCGACGTAGATCGTGTCGTCTTGCGGGTTCTGGGCGTAGCCCAAGCGATCCACTGTCCCGATATCGACACCGCCCATCCGGACTGGGGATCCGCGAGTCAGGCCTTTGACATCTTTGAAAGCGGCTTTCACTTCCTGATGTTTGGCGAACAGATTTCTCTCATCACCGATGAGAAACACAACGGCACCTAGGACCGCGAGGGACATCAAGACAAAGAGTCCCACCTTTACATCCCTAGAAGCCATTAGAAGTTCTCTTTCTCGGAATCGAGCCGATCCCGATCAAGCAGAGACGCTCCCCCGGGCTCAGTCAAGCCGGAACGCCGGGCGGGCTGAGAGCGCTCGCGAGCATCCGGTTGAAGCGTCGCGCTCAGGTCGGAAGCCGATTTCCTCAAACTTCCCACCGTCTCAGAAATCCTCTCTGCTTCTTCCCCATCGTTAAGAAGACGAGCAGCGTAACCATCCCCTTCATTCAAAGATTGGGCAATGAGACTCAGATGAGCCGCAGCCTTCTTGACATCTCGTTGGAACGATTCGTCTGCCATCGCTTGGGTCGTCGTTTCCAAGTGCCCCATCACGCGTTCCGCTCGAGCGAGAGTCGACTTGAGGTGGGCCACCACCTGCTCCACGTCGCGGGTTTCTTTCGTGGAAATCCTGGCGCCAGCTGCAACCACCGGCCGAGAGGGACTGCCCGCTGAAATCACGATCATCTTGTCACCCAACAGCCCACGATCCGCGACCTCAGCCACAGAATCTTCGCGGATCCGCTTCGCAGCGTCGGGAGTGACGCGCATCGTGACATGAACCAGGCCATCCTGGGGATCAGACGAGTAACCGATGCCTTCCACTGTGCCGACATCCACCCCGCCCATGCGAACTGGCGAACCTTCCGTCAAACCCTTCACATCCCGGAATGCAGCCCGCATCTCCTGCTGGGAGACGAAACGACTCCCCTCGTCGTTCAACAGAAAAATGATGGCACCCAAGAGCAACAGAGAGCTCAAGACGAAGAGTCCAACTCTGACGTCGCTCGAGGCGCTACTCTCTTCAGGCATTGAGAAGAGTCTCCACATCTTCCCGCACCGGCGCCCGCCCTTCGATGAAGTCGGAGACTCGCGGATCAGCGCTCGCACGGAATTGGTCCACGGTTCCCGAGTGAATGATTTTCCCCGAATGAACCATGGCCATCCGATCACTGATCGTG
>WURV02203170.1:0-26777 GCA_011762755.2 Epimenia babai
ATTAATATTTTGTAACAAGGCTACGGGACTCCTCAGACAAGGCTTCGCGACCCCCCTGCCAAGCCTTCGCGACCCCCTCGGGGGTCGCGACCCACCGGTTGGGAACCCCTGCTCTATAGAAAGTGGTACTCTATATAAAATGCTTGAAATCGAAACTGGTATAATATAGAAGCGTTTCATTTTCGTGCGTTTAAATTTCCATGGCAGCGCATACGCCGAAATGTATTCCGTGTGTGGTAAAAGCCGCAACAAATCTGGTTATAAATACAGGTGATGAAAAGGCTTGTTTTTCATCAGGATGCAAAGTCATCGATGTGGTTTTTCAAACGGCTACAGTACCAGAGGTTTCATTTTTGCAATATAATTGAATAGTAATGGACAGTGTTACCTCTACGTCTAATTATCGTAGCACGCCCCATTATCGTACTAGTCGTTTTGATGTCATTTGGCCCTTTTTTAGGGTATTTTCTGATTTCGCTAAAATAGCAGCCCGCACTTCTAACTTTGCTTGGACAATGTCCTAATACACCTTCACACAATATCTTAACTTATAATATCAATCAATACTAGTGTATTTTGTGCTTATGTGCATGTCTGATACATGTACGTGTGTAACATGTGAATGCATGTCTGCGAATATGTGTACGTACTCATATGCATATATGTATGCACGTATAAACATATGTATGTATACGTATAAATGTATGTAGATCTTTGCCTGATTGTATGTATAGCTCTATGTGTTGGTATATGTCTATATCTTTGGCCTATATGTATATATTGTCTATATATAAAATTTTACAGACCTACTATGTTTAGTATAGTACCAGTGGTCTACAGGCATGTACATATATTAAGTTGCCTTATTGATAACCACTATAAAACTATTTACTAGAACTATCAAAATAATAATAATAAATAAAACTTGTACCAAATTGTAAAACTCGACATTGCCGCAAGGTGGCATGTTGGTTGAGGCAGCGATGCCACCATTCAATGTCATTATTTGTCCTTAATGATTCTTACGTAAGTTCCATGCTGCTATCGACCATATGATATTAATTCATGTTGATACTATTTAGATTAAGAGGGGCGTAGCAGCATGGTTTTTCGAAACATTTTGTGAGTATAAAAGGCCTGAATGATTTCAGTATTACAACAGGTATCCAAGACCATGTCCGAGTTGACCTACCCTGTGGTACAATTGATTCTCGCTATGTCTGCGTTGGTTCATGCCCAACATGATTGTATACAAGTTGGCTTGTGTCCGAGATTGTTTGTGTCCAAGTTGGTTTGTTTCTCAGTTGGTTCATGTCCAAGTTGGTTTGTATCCAAGTTGGTTTGTATCATAGTTGGTTTGTATCCTAGTTGGTTTGTATCAGAGTTGGTTTGTATCTGAGTTGATTTGTATCAGAGTTGATTTGTATCAGAGTTGGTTTGTATCAGAGTTGGTTATATCCGAGTTGGTTCGTGTTCGAGTTGGTTTGGGTCAGATTTGATCAGCTAAGATCAGTGAAAAGCTCCAGGTGTCGTGTTGAGTTTTATTTTGTTTACAATTTATTTTTTATTTCAGATTTCAGAAATCCATCTGACGAATTTCTACACTGCTTTATTCACTCTACGAGTAAAGTTAAAGAATGCTGACCTTAAGGGTATATTATTTTAACAACGTTCTAAAAATGAAATTGTTCTGGGCTAGCTATCTAAGCAAATTGTTGCCTATTTGATATCTTTTGTACCTTCTGACGGGATTTTTTATTTTTGTTGCATATATACACTCCTCCATACATCATATATTACGTTGGCGCCAGTGGTGCAGTGTTTAGAAGCGTTGCCTTTCATGTGAGAGGTTGCAAGTTCGAACCAGCATAAACCAGGGATTATTTCCGGTGCCTTCCACAATAGGAAATGAGCAAGATTTTCGTGCTTGAACATCGAGAAAGATTCGTCGTGGAATGGTTTATTATAAAAATATAGTAGGGTGGTAACAGGGCAATGTTGTACGTGCGACTGACATTTAATTATAAAGTAGCACATAAACCTCGCCTTTTCCTCTTTTTAATATTAATTTTTTAAAGAATTTTTTAAAGTTTTTATTGGAATATGAAACATTAAGATAGTCATTCCAGTTGATATGAAAAGCTGAATCATAAAGCACTCAGCGTATCAGTGGCTGAATAGATGACGCCGTAACTTTAGGTCTATCGTCTGTTTAGAATCGGGGTTTGTAATACATGATTTCTGTATTGTAGTAAATCATACTGACATTGTATTACTCACAGTTAAAGCTAGCTTTGTATAGAGTAGACATCTCTTATTTGCATAGGGGAACTTTGAGCTCACATCTTCACACGCTGACGCTTCTTTCAGAAATTACGTTTTTATTGAAAGGTGGAATATAAGGCTATATAAATTTATCATCTATATGTGCCATGAGCTGAGAATTGAATAAATGCATTGGTCATTGTAGCATATATAACGATGAATAATAATGGAGTGATTTATAGTCTAACCATAGTAATCTGTAGGTCACACTTTACAGGTAATGTGCGAGATTAATGCATGCATAGCTTCAGGGAATGAAATAAGATGACAAAATTTTGACATTTTCAAATAATTTATGCGAAAACTATGGCAAGTGGGTTGGATTGAGATAGAATTCAAATATAGAAGGTAACAGGGCAAGATGGAAATGAGGCGAGAGGTTGTTGAAAGTATTCCTCTTATTTCGCTGGTCAGATTCCATTTTCTCGTTGCTTATAAAGGGGTGAGAGCATGATGATCAGAATTAATTTTCAAGACTAAATTTCTAGCATACAACTATTATGCTCCATCATTGGGTATATAAATACACATTGGCATTTTAATATTTAAATCCTATTCTAAGACTAGGTTCATTACCAGGTAATTGTTTATGATCCAAATATCTCAAAAACCGTATGGAGTGCCACAAGGTTATGGTGTGGTCATGCCATCTTTTTCTTTCTGAGGGAAATTCTTAATTAAATCTTTATTACGTGTGAGATAGAGCAATGTGTTACGTGCATACATGATAACTGTTTTTAGTTTCTCCAAAATGGCGGACATGCGTGCGACGTCTGCGACTCATGCCCGAACCTCATTGTGAATCTGGGTCACATGATACTTATATTCTCTCCAACAAACAGGTGACCCACCTTCGTTATTTTTATTATTTATTAAAGAAAGGCTCGGTCAATTATTGTGCTGTGTGTAGAAAAAAACTGATAATGAATAGTCATTGATTTAAGATATAGATATATTTATATATTTATAGAACATGCAGTGTAACATGTAATTTAGATACTGATGGTAATGATGGTAATGTGTGTATAGCTTTTTGCCAATGTCTAAAAAGCAACTTTTTGTGCCGTCACATGGCCGTGGTTATGATCTACCGACATAATGAAAATCTGTCAAAAACTGATATGCCGCAAATGTGGTTGAAAAAAATTGATCTTTTGAAAGAAAAAATCTACGATCAGTCGTATAAAACTTATACCCTGGGAGTGACAGTGGTTATAGATCATGCAACAAGGAGCAGCCTCCTTTGATACTGCCTTCCTTTAGGCAACTTTGCGTCGTAAAAGCAAAAATGTTCCGCCTTAAAGTGCATCAAACTAGTGATCTATTAGAACTAACAAGTAATGTGTTACTATGGAACACCTACAAAAGCTAACTTCCCTTTAGAGAAATAAGCAACCAGTCGAAGCTTCTAGAAAATGACATAATTCAGAGGTACTCATTTTGACCAATGGTTGCTGTTTAAATTCTTAGAATGTTCTAGATTAAGTGAATCTGCACTAAGCTCACTAATAACTGGTCCTAGCCATCTGTGCTATTTTAGGAAAACGTCAACCATATTGTGTAAACAATAGATCACAGTAGTGTGTTAGTATTAACCCTTAACACACTGACATCTGTGTATCACGTTACTATAGCAATACAACTCTGACAACAGAGCGCTAAGGGTTAATAACGTTTGATTTTGCAAAACATTACAGACCCACCCAGACCTATGATTCCTCTCAAATCAACCTATTATCACATACATACACATAGTCATACACATCGATGTGTCATTCAGTACTACCGAGTTAACCGTTGTAGCCCGATACAACGCTATGCATCGTATCTATTTTATCAGTCAGTAATATTTTTTTATAAATTGCAGATTATGATTCAGATAGATTGGTTACCACACATTAGACAACGCGCAGAACTAAATAACGTTAAATCCAAACTTAAAACATTCCCTTTTTTCTACTGCCTTTTGCTAAGTTGACAGCGGGTAATTCTATAGTGCAATACTATGTAATTTTCTTATATTTTGTGTTTTTCCTGTTTTTCTAATCTGTGCTGTAATATTTTTAGTTATATTTTCTTCATATGCTTATTTTACTTACGATTTATTCATGGTATACCGAGTTAGATTTTGAACCGTATTCCTTGTGTTCCTAGTTAATCATAAGACCCATAAATTTGTAAAGTGTTTTTGATAGCCATGTGTTGAAAGGGCACTATAAATCAATAGAATTTCATTTCATTTCATCGTTTCATCTGATAGTTTTCCTTCGAGTTGTTGAACGTCACGGAGATGAGGTTTGTTCTGCAACAGCCGTCGCCCGTTTGGAAAGAATTCAATATTACGGATATCAAGATTTACAAGTCACCACAGAATGTATGATATCTTACTCCTTTTGTCTGACTTTGCATTGCTTTAATTCATTTTTCCCCTTATTTGTCTTGTTTCATTGTACTGTTTTCATTATCTTTCTTTGTATTTTCATATTTTATATATATTTGCATTACTTATCTGTATTTGACTATTATTATTATATTATTATATATTATTATTATCTCCTCTTTTCCTCTTGGTGTTATCATACAGTATTTGTAGTATTTTATTGTATCATTTCTAACTTATTTTATATTCTCTATTGTCCTTATTACTATTGTCTCTATTTTATTGTCCTTGTTTCCACTTTTCCCATTATTTTTGTCCCTGTGTGTATTGTCTTTATTCTTATTGTCCTTATTTTTTTGCCTCCATTTCAATCATACCATTTTAATCATATTATCATTTTATCTTATTTATTGATTTTGTTTTTAGTATCGTCTCTATCTGTATTGAATGGTGTTCTTATTTTATTTTCCGTATTTTTATTGTCCTTATTCCTATTATCCTTGTGTGTTGTCTTTATCTGCATTGTATTTATTTATTTGCATTGTATTTGTATTTTATTTGTATTTTCACTGACATATGTATTGTCTTTATCTGTATAACGATTGAACCAGACGCCATAAGATAAGAAAGATGTAATGTCGAGAGCTCTTAAAAATTACAGACCACCGTTGACCCTCCGTTACCATCTTGGCTGTTAACCGACAACAAACAACGGTCAACCACGTCTTCCTCCGTACGTATCGTCACCAGATAATATACAATTATCATGGTATAGCCCAGTATCTCGGAGCGTAAAAGTAGAAGTGCCACCAAATTACCCCAGACGTCACCGCAGAAGGGAGACAACACATTCTGCAAACTCACATTTTCCCCCCACACGTCAAAGCAGAAGGGAGACAAGACATCACTCAAATTCACATTTTCCCCCCACACGTCACGGCGGAAGGGAGACAACACATCCCGCAAATTCACACTACTCCACACGCCACTGCGGAGGGGAGACAACACATCCCGCAAATTCACACTTTTCCACTGCATATTTATTCACCAGTGTTGCTGAAAATGGATTTTGACAAGTTGGCCAGAAAAATCAGGGTAAAGTACCTTGCCAAACAATGGTATGGAAACACAATATAGGTCACCTCAGATTCGAACCATCATCACCTGATTTGTAGCGTCCCGTATCCTTATTTATATATTATATATATATATATATATATGTATCTATGTTATGTTTCTTATATATTATAGTTAAGCACGATATTTTTCTTGATTGTGTAAAAATCTAACGGTGATGCCCCTTGCGCAGTTTTAATCGGTTTTTTTGAAGTGCGAGAAGCCACCTACGGGGCCTAGTGCTTCGTGAGGTCCGCCTACAATTTGTTTATTCATGTTTCTGGTAACAGTGTCCGGTGAATACATTGTGTTGACTTGTCTCAAACATTTCTGTCATACATGTTTTTGATAACAGTGTTCGGTCAATATTGACGAGATATCGAAGAGCTTGCTGAATATGTGGGCCCTAACGGAACACGTCGCTGATAGTCAGTCCCCCGTATCGCTCGGACGTTACGACGTAGGTCTACCTGCCCTTATTTTGTATACGATGGGTGATATCATTTAGGCTGAAGCTAATAACCTAGGATTGATGAGTCCGGTGCTCCACCAACCTAGGATTGACGAGCCCGGTGCTCCACCAACCTAGGATTGACGAGCCCAGTGCTCCACCAACCTAGGATTGATGAGTCCGGTGCTTCACCAACCTAGGATTGACGAGCCCAGTGCTCCATCAACCTAGGATTGATGAGTCCGGTGCTCCACCAATTTACGATTGATGAGTCTGGTGCTCCACCAACTTAGGATTGATGAGTCTGGTGCTCCCCCAACTCAGGATTGATGAGTCTTCTGGTGCTTCACCAACCTAGAATTGGCATACCCGGTGCTCCACCAACCTAGATTGACGAGTTCAGTGCTCCACCAACCTAGGATTGATGTGCCCAGTGCTCCACCAACCTAGGATTGACGAGTTCGGTGCTCCACAAACCTAGGATTGACGAGTCTGGTGCTCCACCAACCTAGGATTGATGAGTTCGGTGCTCCACCAACCTAGGATTGACGAGTCCAGTGCTCCACCAACCTAGGATTGACGAGTCCAGTGCTCCACCAACCTAGAATTGACGAGTTCGGTGCTCCACCAACCTAGGATTGACGAGTCTGGTGCTCCACCAACCTAGGATTCATTAGCCCGATGCTCAACTAAGCTATAAACGTAGACTTCCTCCTGGCAATTTGTCTTCCAAATAGACAAAAATTTTTAGAAGATATATAGATATATAATCGGCATTGATTGGCTATATAAATTCTGGCTGAAATGTATAATGAAATTAATTTCAATCAAAGTGTACATACTTGGTTGCTTTCAAACGCCATTTACATGTAACAGTAAAATAGCTCTAAATAGTCATTGTCTGCTATGTAATTATATAGGGGTTGAACGTATTTACCTACCATATATGGGCGGTACTAATAACAGTGGTTTATAAAAAAACAGCTAAAATGCACCAAAAAATATGACAGACACAGATGCACTATGGATTTTTCCTTTTTTTTCAGGTAAATGGATGTTATGACATCAGTTTGCTCAACTTCACCTAGCAACATTCCACCTAGCAACACTCGGATCTACAGCAGCAACAACTAGATACGACGTACACAAATTGTTCTTTAATAAATACGGCCATACGACGGCGATATATAATTACGTGGTTCTTTTGTGAATTTAAATTAAATTTTATAAAATTATTTCCATTTTTTGCTTTTTTTGGTGTTTTAGTAGTATGGAAGTATGTATTTAACTTTTAAGTACTGATCTCATTCAATCATTGTGTTTTGGTCATTTAGTTGCCACATCAGTTATAGCCATAGTAGTACCTTGTACTACTACATTATTAATGTTAGTCAATGTTAGTCGCACTTCGCAGTATGTTAGTCGCACCTAGGGTACGTTAGTCGCATTTACAATATTACCTCTGTATATCCTTATCAAATTTACTACAATGATATTCAATGCACATTTTGCTCATTCCTATAGTGGAAAGATTCCCCATTTTCGCAGACTTGTAATATTGAACTTGCAAAATTTTCAAGAAAACCCAAATTCAATAAAACCCTTGTCAATACTATGGCAATCTGAAAAACAATTTTCTATTAATAAGCAAAATTAATCGAACAATGGCAATGTTACATATTCTGCCATATAATTCACCAGGTTCAGAATAGGTGTATAGGTGAATAAAAAATTTTGAAGTATAAATGTTAAAACAAATTTTCGCATGACAAATTCGAGCAAAATCGTATCGGTATACTTTGTCGATATGAAGTTATTGCCCTTGAATTCGCGGGATAGGTCGTCGATACAGTTATCGCCCTTGAATTCGGACAGTATGCAAACGTTTCCTTTGGTTTACGGCGTTGCACTTTCCAGAATATGCCTTGTTACGATTAAAAGATTTAATACATTAAAAGTATTATAAAAATAGATCTGGTTTTGTCTTCAATGATTGCATTATTATGATCAGTTGATTACAATTATGTATTATTTCTGAACAGTGAAGGTGAAAATTATTAATTTTAAGTGGTGCGTGTAAAATCCTTCTTGGGCTCCCAATGCACCAACAAGCTGTGCCGATGTCAGTTTCTGTAGACCTCAGCGAGACACTATTAGACTTCAAATAGGAGAGGGAGGCTGCTAGTGTATTGTTAGGTGTTCTGCTTACACGTCCCAGTTGTTGCCAGGCCTCATTTTGCCTACACGTGGAGGAACATGGCCGAGTTGACCGGGTAGCTAGGCGTCTATAAATCGTCACCCATCCACTGGCTAGGCTCAGCGTCGTAGCTTCACTACCGAAAGACTGTCATAAGGTCGTTTATGGTTTATTGTTGGAAGATGACAAGACATTCCGGAGTAAAGAACAGCCCATACTATGACATATCGCTTGCTCAATTACTATTACAGTGGGATCCATACAATCTTGCTGAAAATTAACTAAGACATCTTTTTTATATAGACAACAAATCTGAAGGTGTTACTCTTGATGTTTTATTGTATTACTCGTGAGGCTAACACAGCTAAGTACTCCTGTACCGGTATCTAATGATTGTAATAGGGAAAGATTTCTGACGTGTGTTCACTACGTCAAAAGTAATGCGTCTTAAGGTGCACCAATATTAAAGGATATAAGTCTCTAGGCAGTTTCGCCTTGAGATTATAAAGTGTGCTGGGGTGATACGCAGAGATTTTACAACGCCAACTCAACTCATGTCCTGTTTGTTTTATTTGTCGTGCATTTCGTGAGGATATCTTCCGATTCAACAGGACAAGAGTTTATATGACATACCATATGGTATACGGTAAATTAATCATGTCATCAACATTATTGGATACATTATTATGATCCACATTGTATAATAAAGGTAAAAGTATAAAACTATATACAGCAACTGGATAAAGATCGATCTTTATGCATATGACATTATGAACTGTACAAGGTAAAATATACAACGAATATAGGTATAAATGACCTGACATGGCTACAACTGTGGGTGATGCTAGCGTGTTGTAGGTGTGATGCCCTCAGCGGCTGTCCTTATGAAAGGGTGATTTCTAGAGAGAATTATAAAAATTCACTCGCTCTTACAACCTCTGTAGTCTGCGACTAACTTCAGCGACAAAATAAAAGCCGAAAGTAAATTTTTAAATTCATCTATCGATCAATATAAAGTTCAAGGTCAGTGAGGTTGGTTAGAGGGACCTCTGGTCACCATCGATTCAACAGTTTTGAATAGAGCAGACAAGAGCCGAGAAAGGTATGTGGCTTACGAGTTGGAATGCATTGATTTTATGGAATGACACGAAGATCATTTTCACTAATAATTTGGCTAAAAGTGAATATTTACACACACAATAATTATTGGCTGAATTACATTCAACGCAAATATTGGCTGAATTAAACATAAAAGTATCGTAAAGGCTATCATCCACGTAGAAAAATGGGAACCCCAATCTGACATGCGTACTGTAACATTTCTGCTACGTTAAAACAGTACAGAAATCCAGTCTAGCATACGGCATTTTGAAAGTATTGCTACTTCTAGTGATATAAAAATATATTTTGCAGGAAACATGTCCAATTATGGAACTGCGGACTGCAGATGGTGAAGGTTTTAACTACGCCAGTACCAAATATCTAAAACCATTCTTGAACAACGTACTAAAATTGATAAAAATAGATTTGATTAACACAAACATGTACAGCTCTAACAATGGCCAAGTGCCTGGAGGCCCACCAAAATTCCAAAAATGCCACAAACTCAGACGAAACTTGAAGATCCTTCGCTTCTGGTTGGCGTGTGGCCACCTCTTGGTTCCCTATCGTAATCGTCCTCCCCGTAACCTCTGTCGTCGTGGCGATCATCGTAGTAACGGTTGTCATATCCACCCTCATCGTCGTAGCGATGATTGTCGTAATAACGACGGTCATCATCGTCGTCGTAGTAACGATTTTGTTCGTCGTAACTTGGCCTCCTCTTGGTGGTGTCGCGAATTTCGATCCGTGGCGTGCCGGAACTGTCGAATTTGTTCGGTTCGCCCGCGTTATAAGCGTCGGTCTCGCTCGTGTAAGACGGCGGTCGGTGGTCCGTGCTGTCGCGTTGATACCGGTCTCTGGGAAATCGTAAAAACTTTGTTATATGACAAATCAGAGGATAAGCACACTAGATTCGTAACTCCAAGGTCGCGAATTCGAAACTGCCTATGTGACGACTTTTTTGCATTAATCTTTAGCAAGTTGTTCATTGCCATTTGCTGGAGCAGACCCATCTCTAAAATGAGTAAGTGCTTGATATTCTTGACACTTGATATGCGAGTGTTGAAGGTATCGTATCTGCGCTGGATAGCTATCATATACATTCATTGTCGGCCAAATACCACAGCCTTTAATGGACGAAACCTGTGGTCTATAAATGCTATACTTTACCTTAAATGTTACCTCTAAAATCTCCTATCATAATGATCCAATGCCAGATATGAGTGTTCTTCAAATGTTCAACCGTTAACACAGCCATACAATAGTTTCAATTATGGAAAGTTTTTAATACAGAAAAAAAGAACTAACGAGTGAGATAAATAGACATCAAAATGAACACAAGATTTCATGAACGATCCAAGAGTTAGTTACTTTTAAAAGATTTTTGAGTCTACGTGGCATACTCAAGATCAGCTGCTGTGCTCATTTGATACTCAGTTGGTTTATTAGATTTTTTGTATAGTAAAAAAGGTAAAGTACAACATTTATACACTGCAAGTATCAGCCAAGAGAGGCTCTCAGATTCGGTTTACAATAAAATGTTTTTTGGCAGCTATTCAGCGCATATACAATACCTTCCACACTCACATATCACCCCGCCAAGGATAATATCGAGCATCGACCCATTTTAGAGACGGGTTTACTCCAGCAATCGGGGATAAATGACTTGCTGAGGATCACCGCAGAAAAGTCATCTAGTGGGAAGTTTCGAACCCGCGACCTTTCGGTTACGAGTCCGGCGTTCCTACCACTCGACTAACTACTTCCCCGTCATATGACCGTACACAGCATTACATGTTTTACCTAATACTCTGTATATTTTGTGTATTTTACGCTTATCCTATTGGTGTAGAGCCAAAAAGAGAATACACAATGTTAATGGTATTCATGGCTTCTGAGCCGGTATAATTAATGTTCAGAATTTACTTATAGAAGCTAAAATATATATACGAATGCAGCTCAATAGATATCTGTAAACAGCGCGTGTTAAATGCCATGTGCACTGTATTTGGAGTTACTCGTTGGAAAGAAATGCACAGAAAAAACCTATACCTCTAATGGGACAGACCCCATCAGAGGTATAGGTTTTTTCTGTGCATTTCTTTCCAACTATTCAGAGAACCGCATTGGCTACCCCCTTTAACATCTTGGAGTTGCTCAATAGGATTCAGCAGCAGGGAAGGCCGTTTAACGCACGCAGACACCGCAACTCACTCAGCAGAATCAACATAAGCACCAAGCGTCATTGTATATTACCACGGAACGTATTAAAAGGTAGTATGTTGGACTAGTTCTGTATCGTAATTTCCATGAAATTCTTAACAATTGATATTATTGTGTTACCAATGATTAACGTAGAGACTCTATTTCATCGATATCGGCGTCATATAATGGTATACATTAGCGACAGAGTAGGCTTACATTGTGCACAATGCAGTATTGATACATGGAGCAGATGAACATACACGATGGCAGGCGATAAGTAAACGAAACTCGACTGAACAAAGCTCACACACAACGTCAGTTGCCGTTCTGTAAATAAATCAGATAGGATGACCTAGATGAGTTAGCCTTGGTGGAGAGAAGACAGCGTATGGAGACTGTGACGGCCTCGAGACGCGCTTGTGTTTCAAATAGCAAACGATAGATTTTACACATATTCAATAATACTCGATTATAACGTACGCTGTATGTAAGACTTTTAGAATACACGAAGCTCTGCACGAAAACCCGATGTTTCTGCGTGATGGTTGAGCGCGAAAATCGATCAGCTCGAGGCGTGTAGTTCTTAATGACAGCCCGCCGCAAATCTCGAATTTAGAGTGTAGTATCAAACATATGAAATCTTCACATATAAATGGATGGCGAGCGAGAATCTGTAACATAGGCGTAGTCGGCACCAATGGACTGCAGAAGATTGATATATCGTCACGACCCCCTGCAGAACAGGAGCTGCTTCGGCAAGACCCCCTCAAATAAGGTCGCGCGTGCTACTACCCAAATATTAAAATTTGACCAATCTACCGCATCAACACTAATGACTCGAATATCATAGATATTGTTTCAATTGATATTGGATCCGAGAATGATTGACATGTCTGAGGTACTAAAAGGGGCGTGGTTAAGTGTACCTCTCGATACCTCTTGATATACCGAGTACGTGTCGATCGCCCGACACTGAAGCGGGTTTTCGAAGCGATGACACACCGAAGTTCTCACAAACCTTAGCTGACCGCGTCTTTTTCAAAGGTATCCATTTTCGTAATGTTAATTGCGGTACCCAGTGTGATTCTGAATGGGAATAATTGGAGAGAAATAAACAGAAAAACTACACCGCACCTCTGGTGGACCCATCAGAGGTATAGGGGTTTTCTGTACATTTCTCTTGTTATTCTGGTTCTGTTTGCGAACAGGAGCGAGTTTCTACAGTAAAGTAACATAACTTATTTTGTACGAGCTGATAGACTTTCAGATTTACTTAAGCTTATCATATTAGCAACCTCGAAACAGTAATACAGTACGGTACGGATTCATCGTCCTTGCTAATAGCTTCCCCAATAGTCTATTAGATGAATGAATATAATTCAATCCATCAAAAGATAATCCTCTCATAATAGCTGTCAGAATTTGGTTTAGTAATAAATTTATGTATTTCTTAATAACAGATGGCATACTAGTTGAAATAGTCAACAAAATTTGGATGTCATATTGTTGACTATTTAAACTAGTATGTCATCGGTTATTTAAAAATACATAAATTCATTACTAAACCATATTCTAAAAACTAAAAACTAAAAACTAAAAACTAGATAACCGAGCTGCTGCTCTCAACTGGGCTATAGCGACAAACTTCTTCTCCTGTGCACTTAGGTATTTAACACCGTTTTTTACGCAGATATCTGTACAAGCATGATGGATTACAAACAGACTGGCTAATTCTTTCGGTGTTTTCTATATTAACACGAAAAAAAACCAATCAGTTTGTAGGAGAAAAATGCACAGGAAAAAACCTATTAGGGGTATAGGTTTTTTCCTGTGCATTTCTCTCCAGCTATTTATAGAACCACATTGGCTATCCTAATTACAATCAGTTTGTAGTCCATCATGCTTGTACAGATATGTGTGTATATTGCTGGAATGATATGCCGACCTTATACAGTGGTTTAAAAAACGGTGTTAAATATCTAAAGTCACAGGAGAAAAAGCTTGTCACGACAGCGCAGTTGCTAGAGCCCAGACCAGTTATAAATTTTTTAGAATATGGTTTAGTAATAAATTTATGTATTTTTTAATTACCGATGACATACTAGTTTAAATAGTCAACAATATGACATCGAAATTTTGTTGACTATTTCAACTAGTATGCCATCCGTTATTAAAAAATATATAAATTCATTACTAAAGCATATTCTGAAAACTATTCTGAGAGGATTATCTTTGATTCGTTCGTGAGTCCCGTCAGAGGTATAGGTTTTTCTGTGCATTCCTCTCGAAGATCGTTAAATGTATAGTATTGCATTGTTTTCATGTAAACTCTCTTATATTTATGTCTGATTGTAAAAATTTTGAAGAACAAAACAAATTAGGGTATGGTGAATTTGTAAAGCACTCCGTCCTCTCTCGTAACACCCAAAAGGGTGTATGTTTTGGCTTGTCTGCTTTAGAAACACTTCGTAAACATTGTTTAAAGTCACTGGTTGTGATATTACATACCAGAAAAAGAGTTTCAACCAGAAGTCAAGATGGTCCAAAAAGCTGTGATTCTGCTGCAGCTGATAGTTGCCTTCGTTGCCGGAATCGTTCTTCAAGTCGACGCAGAAGGTATTATAAGTTATGCCGTTAATAATTACTAGCAGTATTAAGAATAATTTCCAAAAATCTATAGGTTTATTCTAGGGCGGGGACATATAAGTATCAACATAGCCCATGTTCAACATTTTGGCGATCTTAGAATATCATTTCCGACTTGGCTAGCTTTTATGCAAATCCCAAAATGGAAGCTTACGAATATGTGAACAAGGTGCGAAATGTTCGGTCCTGGAAATGTAACTTATCTATCGCATTTGATGATGTGGATGCTCGGTGTTGGGGTTGGGTTGGGTGAGGTGTTTTATATCAGATCACAGGTGAGAAACGGCTGATTCTGGGATGTGTTGTTGGTGGCGCACGAGTTCGTTTTAGCTTAACAAAAATCTCCGTGGCTCTGATTACGGATGAATCTGCATACACACATATTAGAAAATAAAATCCAGTCTGAATTAAAAACAGATAACTTTTTGAATGTCAATAAATTTCCACTTAGTTTTTATCAAAGTATTCTCCATGTTCGTCAGGCAAGACATTTGTTGATGGTGTACGGTAATACAAGTGTTCCATTATGTGCTTCCGGTTATATCAGTACTAAATCACTGGGTGTTAACTTTCCAGCACTCTATAGCAGTATGTTTCCTACCTTCATTTTATTAGGCTATCTCAATTAATAACTCTTGTCGAATCCATACTCAAAACAGCAGGTCTTACTTCTGGCTACAACAGGAATTTCCCTGCCTACGATCAGACGTAACGTCCCTACTGTGTGATCAAAACATTTCTCACGGGAAATCTTCCGTTATTGAATGGCCAGTCTGTATTGCATACCGCTCGTTTAGAAAGAGCAATGTTTTCAGATGGGTCCTGAAAAACCTACCCGAATCACTTCTACCAAGTGTATACGATACATGTGAATCTAGGTGATGAAGATGCTGCTCAAGTTTGTTACCCTCTCCTCCATGATAAACAAAAATCTAGGCTACATACATTACTTTTCTTCGCAAATTTCCCGCTTCTGCTATTCAAACTGATTGACTTTTCATCCAGTGACATGCATGACGATGACAGTTACGATAAACATAAACATTCATAAACACTATAATGGGAGACGCGAGGAAACAGTGGTGTGTTAACCTTACATTGGCTGAAGGTGGTATCAATAGTCACGTAATTCAGTTCAAAATTGATACAGGGGCACAGGTAAATACATTAACACAGGAAATGTTTGATAGTTATTTTGATGGAGACATCAAGATTACAACAGCCACAGTGCATTTTGCAGATTACAACGGCAATTCTGTCCCAGTGGTTGGTAAGTGCAATTTACTTGTACATACAAGAATAAAGGTAAAGGCGAGGTTTTGGTGCTACTTAATAATTAAACGTCAGTCACACGTACAACATTGCCTTGTTACATCCCTAATATATTTTAATAATAAACCATTTCACGGCGAATCTTTCTCAATATTCAAGCACGAAAATCTTGCCCATTTCCCAACGTGGAAGGCGCGAGAAAAATCCCTGGTTTGTGCCGGTTCGAACTCGCAACCTCTTGCATGAAGAGCAACGCTTCTAACCACTGCACCACTCTCGCCAGCTAAGAATCAATCACATACCTTTGAATTTCTACTTGTTGCTGTCAATTCAGATCCAGTGTTACCACTCAGTAGGAGCCTAACCCTAAATCTATTGAAGAGACACGATGTTCTCCAACAGGCTGTATTGAACCAGGATCCGCAGGTCTTTTCAAATAAACCAGGTAAGTTAAATACAGCTAAATACAAAATAGTGCTCGTCGATGATGCTCAGTCAGACTTTGATGTTCCACGCAAAGTTTCAATGTCATTGAGACACACTAGAGTGAAGCAAGAACTTGACAAAATGACAAAATGGGGAATAATACAACTATTAACAAAACCAACAACTTGGGTCAATTCCATGGTGGTTGTGGAGAAGTCCAACGGTTCACTTAGATGACGTATTTTTTTCACTTGAAGAAAAGCCAATCGCGAGCATTACCAATTTCCCACTATAGACGCGACGGTTGGCAACTTAGCGGGCGCTCAGTACCAGTAGATGCAGCGGAAGGGTTTTATCAAGAAAATTTGGATGAGTCTTCCAACGATTGCACAACGTTTCAAACTTCATTTAGTCGCTATAAATATCTGAGATTAGTAATGGGTCTGGGTAATAGCCCTGAGCTATTTCACCGATCTGTTGCAAATGTATTAGAGAACATGGAGGTTGCGACGAATTACAATCAATATATTTTGGTCTTGGCTCCACATTAAAGGAGCACAACCAACAGCTACATGCGCTCTTACACCGCGTTGCAGGGGAGAAGTCTTAGGCTCTCGCGTGATAAATGTAAAGAGGCCCAAACTGAAATAAAATTTCTTGGTTCGATCTAGATAGAGAGAGGAATCGGACCCCACCCAGAAAACCAGAAGCTATGGTCAACATTTCGATATCTACAAACAATGATGACGTCAGACGGTTCTTAAGAATAGTAAACTATATCTCCAAGTACATCCATCCTATGTCAAATACAACATCGTCATTGGGAACGTTGCTCAAAGGAGAATCAGAGTGGCAATGGAACACACCACATCAAGATGTATTCGACATCCTTGAAGATCAGTTAACTTCATCGCCAGTCCTGGCGTACTCTGACTCAACGAAAGAAACAGTGCTGAGTGTAGTTTCTTCCGGAAATAGCCTGGGGGCTGTCCCACTCCAAGGTAACAGACCAATGCTTAAGCGAGCACTGACAAAACTGAGCAACGTTATGCACACATTGAATAAGAGACGCTCGCTGTTGTGTTCGGATGGGAGAAGTTCCGCCATTCCATATATGGACGATTGTTTACTGTTAAATCTGATTATTAGCCCTTGAAACTACGATGAAAAAGCCCTTTGAAAAGGCACACCCCGAATCCAGCTTCTTTGATTGCGTTTTCAGAGATACACGTTTGCGTTCCACAACGTTCCGGGTAGGGAACTTGTAGTAAGTGATGGTCTACCGGGGCCTTATCAGCCTTATTCCCAAAGTGTAGAAATTGCCGAGAAAGAAGCAGCAATCGAAGTTCAGGTTCATAATCTGCTAAGCAATTTACCAATAACACCTCAGAAATACGAACTTTTCAAGCGCGAAACCGGTAATGACGACACGCTGCGCAGTCTAAGTCACGTCTTGGATATGGGTTAGCTGGAACACAAATCTCACCTCTCTTATTTCCTCGAACCACATTGAAATTTCAGAGAGGAACTAAACAGCACTGATGGTCTTATTCTAAAAGGGGAGTGCATAGTCGTACCGGGGTGCTGCATAAGGTACATGATGGGCATCTAGGCATCGAAATGTGCAAACGAAGAGCGCGTGTGCGCGTTTAGTGGCCTGGCATGAGTGATGATATGGAAAACGCGGTGGCAAGGTGTTGCGTGTCAACGGAACAAAAACAAGCATCCAAAAGTACCAGTAGGCCTTAGCTCATACGGAACTCCAGATTATCCATGGCAATGTGTTGCGATAGACCTCTTTCAATTGGAATCGAAAGACTATTTGTTCGATAGCTCTTCTGGAAAAGACATCGACCACTGTCATCAAATACACAAAGTGCATATCCGCTCGCCACGGTATACCCGAGAGAGTTTTATCAGATAACGGCCCACAGTATACTGGTGTAAAATTCAAACAATCTAGTTAATCATGGGATTTCACCCACATCACATCTCGTCCACCATATGCACGATCTAACGGCTTGGCCGGAATAACGGTACAGACTATCAGAAACCTCAAAAAAGCATATGACGCAGGCGTAGATATGCACTATTGTCATATAGAAACACAGCAACTAAATCGCACTCGCCCGCAGAAATACTCATGGGCTCTAACAACTGAAAAGTTTACCTTTACTAAAACACAGCCAAAACACACAACAGCAATATCACAATAGACATGCGAAGCCACTACTTGAGCTGAAATCGAACAAGATAAGAATCAGACAAGGCCAGCTATGCGTACCAGGGAATGTTGTTAACATAAGGAATGAGCCTAGATCATACGATGTCATTACTCGCAAGGTGACGCATATAGACGAAATAGAAAAGATATCATGCTTGACCCAAATAGTGATAAGGTCTAGCGGGACATACAATACGTACATCCCGTGACAGCTATAGGCTTACTGACATCTCGCATGCTGCACCTTATTCATCTTCCCACAATCACGACAATCCAGCTACCTCTGGAGTGACTGACGACGACAACACTAGAGATACAGATATCGATAAGGAACAGTTTATACAGGAAACACGTAACCCTACGAATACAAAGACTGTGACATTTACTGACCCTGTAGTTGTACCGTTCAAAACAAGATCCGGGAGGCAGGTCAACAACACCCCACGACATAATTAGGAACAATTATTTACATGCGAATTACTATCATAGCCCATGACTTAACATATAGACTATACAACATACTCAGTATTCATTAATTTTATGTATTACCTTGCCTAGATATTATTCCGTAGTTTAGTGCTTTTGACTTTGATGCACTGTAGTGTTAAAGAGTTCATATTTGGTAGTTATTTTGATTCATATTACCGTGTCCTCTTGCATTCGAACGAATCACTAACATTGTGAAAATAAGGGATTTGTTATTATTATTCGCTTTTTATTAGTCTAATTTCACATTACAGGTGAGTTGTATAGTGTGACGGGAGGAGTTTAGTTCACCCCACCGGAGCTGTCAAGTTGATTTCGTTAATAAAATTAGCAAACTTATTACATTTTCGTCTTATTTCACACAATGTAGCGTCTTGTGGTGTACTTTATTCATGGCATACACTATATCATTAAGAACCATCATTAACCATTAACATTCAGCCACTTCAAACACTGCTGGGCAACGTAGTCTGCCTCCTGGCTAAGGCTGCAAGACATGAACACATCACCGCAGCACTAAAATCACTCCTCTACCTACCTGTACAGTCACCAAACGCATCAAATTCAACACACTCGTCAGAACATAGTCAATATACGAACGCAAAACAATATAAAGTTATACACTTATTTGTATTACAATATTAGAAATTATGTGAATGATTTATTACATCTCGTTGATAAGCCATTATGTTGTGGAAGTGGGTGTCGTCTCGATCATTGTGGACGGTAGTCCATGTTAGGAGAGTCCACGCTACGTACAAAATGGCATTCTTGTTTCGCGTTGGAATGAATTTGAATATTTACCCGATCACCTGATTTCTGTATATGAATTTGTTGCAGAAAACGGGGCAATCGTTATCGAAAAACGCCGAAAAAAGAAAAAAAAGAAATGCTCCTGTAAAGGCAAGCGTTGCGCCAAGAAAATGAAAAGATGTAAAAGAATATGTCGTTTAATGAATTAAAATGTCGGTCAAAGCAAATTGCCTGATTTACACAGTCTATTTCACCTATCCTCATAATATGTTCATGTTTTAATCATGGTGTCTGCCGTGTGCTGAACACCACTGCTTCGTTTCAGGAAACGCGTATTACGCCGATTTTATGATTGTACTCGAATTGGCAGAGAAATGAAGCTGAAGCAGTCAAAAGAAGTGGGCTTTCTAAAGTGATTATACCATAGAGTAACTCCGTTCTTCGTTCTTCTAATACTACACAATGGAGTTGCAATTGAATTTCTAGTCATGAATAACCATGAAGAGGTTTCGTTACATTAATTCACTCAGATCGGGATTTTAGTTTTAGATAAATTGAGCGAAAAATTTCTGAAGCCTTTTTCAATATGTCACCTAACTGGTCGATTGCGGACAACGCTTCCATTGTTGAATGAAAAGTGTGGACGCGTTATAGATTATGTTGCAAGCAGTTTCGACACGTGGTTTACAATAATTTGATTGCGTAGCCTACAGTCAAATCAAGTTCAAGTCGATTTGCTACGATTTGATTCCATTCCCGCTAGTATATCGGCACATCTAAATGAGGGGTGTACGTTTGATGTAAAATCCAGGTGTATATAAGGTGGGCAAAGGATCATTATGTCGCACTAACAAATCTGCTAAATTAAACAACGCAGGATGTTAATTCTTTATCGTGGGATATATAGATAGTAAAAGATGCGGGAAAAATGCCACCAAATGAATGTTGTTATACATATGTATATGTAATTTGATGCGAAGTAAAAAAAGCGGATCGGTTATGCGAGTGTGCGTGACACACAGTAACAAGAAATTTTCCGTAACTCAACTCAATATTAATCTGTTTGAATTTAAATTTAGCGATATGTAATATATTTGACCATGTCTATAGTAATGACTTTTTGATATTGAATATGGAGTGTATTTTTATATTATATATATTATATTCTCTTTATTAGGTATAAACCACAATAAGTATAATAAACAAAAAGATCAATCAATTAGCACATGTTATCTTTAACGTTATTTTAACGATAATTTGTGCCAAAAAATACTTCGAATCCCTCACCATAACGCAATTTTTCAGCTAAATAAATGTAAGATTCCCTCTAGATCAGAGGGTATTGCAGAATGACTCTAAAGTTGTCACAGCCCGTGCTAACGCTACCGCATCTACTATAACAAATCGTTCAAGAGACATCTGGTTAAATTAGCGAAATTAAATACTAGAAGTTACTGAACTGAAACGGATAAATAATATAAAATAAAATATTTTTCATGGACTAGATAGTGATACCGTTGTCTGTCACTTGAGAGAACTATACTCTAAAGTCTCGCATATAACTGCTAACGTTGCAAATTTCCAATGTCTCCCAGAAATCCAGGATGTTCTTCTTCATAGACATATCACGCAGGATGACATTCTTACTGTAATAATTGATAGAAAGATAGATGAGTGCGGGGCTGTCGACGGCCTGTCGGCGGAGATGTTCGACGAGGTGCCGCAGGAGGTTACTCTTCCCTATTTAGAACAGTTATTTAATGATATTTCCGACAATAGCTATTATAGGCAAGACAGGTGTAGATCTACCATTATTCCGATACCAAAAATTAATCCTCCTCAGTCAGCTAACAACCTAAAGGCCTTAGCCTTATCAGGTGAATTCTCTAAAATCTTTCTAACGTGATTAATCGTCGATTTGTAGCTTGGACAGAAGCTAAATGCACAGGGAAAGCTTGCCCCTGTAGCTTAGTTGGTAGAGCACCATAACGGTTGGTTCGAGTCCCATCAGCGGTATAGTTTTTTTGATGTTTGTGTTATCGATGCACCCGTAGCATTTCTTTGTGTCGTGCTTTTTGATGAGTTCATAAACGTCGTCGAAGAGTAGGTGAGTTTTGGCTGTAGATTTCTGTATGTCGCTGATGTCTTAACGTATTATAACCGAGGAGTAGAATGCAACAGGTGGTTCAGTACGTCTAGGGGCGTCGTGTCATTCGTCGCTTGTGTTGGTTGTTTCGTTGGCGATGTCGATTTCATATGCCCGTTCTCTATTAACGTCACGTTTGGAGAGTGTTTTGGAGAGTGTGGTCTGGCATGTAAGATTACTTTAGCGTCGTTGCTTAAGTTGGGTGTTCGATGATGATGATGATTCAATATTATCCCTTCAAATCAGCGATTTTGCCTATACAATTGAGTGGGTTTCTTTATTAATATTAGTAGGTTACCTTAATTATTCGAATCGAGTTTTTTTTTGTCAGTATTAATTTTTTTAATCTGCGATTTTCCTGGTTGAATTAAATTATTTTTTTTTCTATTGAACCGATGAATATGGGAAAAAGTGCGTTGTTCTGCTGTATATAAATAATTTATTGAAGCAATAAAGTGAATATATATCAATAATTATCTTCATCATCTAATACCGTTATTGTTACTGTGAAGAAAACAATGCGAATAGAATATGTCAACGAAGAAGGAATCAAGAAATGTTATAACACAAATCAACATGGCGGCGGGAAAAGCTTTCTTACTTGACAATATTACAGCAACAAAAGCATTGCACATAAGATGTAGACTTGATAAAAGGTTTGATTCCGGCATATGCAAAAATTTTAAGCAAACAGTTCTTCTGCTTCTTTGATAGCCTCGTCAATCACCGGGCCCTTTAGTCGTGCGACGACTTCAGGTTTGGGAGAGTAACAGATGCAGTTGTAGTCGCCGTTAATCCCACTACGATCCTTCTGGATGAATAGGAACCGTTCGCATTTCCTCCATGCGTGTAGGCGAATGCGGTACATCTTGAAGAAGGGTCGCTCCAAGTCCGGAAAACGGAGGACGCTTACGTCCATCACAGTTTTCGACTTGTTCTCGCTTTTATAAAAGAACGCCCCGAAGTTGTTGATAGATGCCCCAGTTTCCGCGACCATTCGTGCGAGGACGTTGATGTCGATACCGGTATCACGCATGACATCGCTATCTGAAATTAGTTGCACGAACCAACTCTGCACTTCTCGCACGATTCCGTGATTTGCGCTGCCGTCCGTTTTAAACACGCCCGTTCCGCTCTTACTAATGCCGTTGCTACGGTGACAGTTCGAGCCGGGTTTGGGACCGAGGAGATCGTTGCTGTTCATGCAGCGGATCGCCGCATCCCACGACACATTTTGTCCGAGCTTCGCCAAGCTTCCGATGGTGTAGCCGATGATAACCTTCGTGAAATTCGAAAGACGAAATCAAGATGGCGTAGAGAATGTTTTTTTTTATTATATCAATATAGATAAGCTCAAATCTATTTTTGACCAACAGGCCTCGCGCTATAGTCTATGCTTACTACATCAAAACAACGTATGGTTAATGGGGAGTAGCAACTGCGGTTCTCTAAGAAAACAACTTCACCCGATGGTTGGACTGGAGGACGTGGTTTCGAGTCCCAGCATATGAGAAGGTTTTTTGAGCACTTCTCTCCAGTGGAACGATGCCGGGTAGGGCTACAAGCTCCACGGTTGTTAAATATTAGGGCAGCCTATATGACCTGACAAGCATTTACCTATGAATCATTTTCTGCAGACAAATTTATCCATCCTCCTTCAAGCGGTCATTGTAATTCCGGGCCACACGATTGCCTATTAGTTCACTTTGACACATATATATTCATAAATGTGAACTGTTACCTTCATTTCCTTGTCCATGCGCTTGAATGACTCTTTGTTCAGGGTCCCATACGAGCTGGCAAGATTACACCGGATATTCGACCCTCCCGATCTTATCACGTTGGCAATATTAGGCAGCGACTTGACGTTGGTAACCTATGAAAGAAATGCTTAACACGCTCAGCAATACGTATGTCTGGTGATACACGCTTACCGTCAGTCATCATCTTAGGAGCTTGTCGAAGCCAGTAATAGGGCTGTATTCTCAAAAAAGTCTAAAATTTTTTTTAAATGTTGTACGATACCAGTGGGCGGTTTTTCCACGAGAAATAACGAGTTTCCATAACTCCAGAGCAGAGATACCAGCGCTCTTTTCCGCGTCTCCACCCATAATAACATCTAATGTCTATCCTACCTATTTTATCGAACGGATGTACTGGTGAATACAATTCAGAATGAGAGTCGACGAAGATCTCTACAGAAAAGATATTGCACATCCCAATAAGTCCTCATCATGTGGCAAGCATTAAGACAAAATGCGAATGTCTCCCTAACTAAAAGATTCTGTAATGGCATAAAAGGTATTTTGACTTCGTCTTGAACGACAAGGAATCGGAGGACAACGCCTTTTAAGACTAACTATAATTTATTTCACAAGCTTTCGAATATATATATATCTTCTTTATCAAGTTTTGGACGAATAAGAAAAGGGAAATCTTTCGAGGACGGCCATTTTGTCCACAAATACAATGCAAACTTTGCTCACACGTATTAGAATGTTGATCTGTAATGCTATAGTAAAAAATATTTTTTTAAAATAAATTTTGTTAATTAATATAATTCTACAAAATAAAATCCAAATCGATGTCATTTGAACTTAATAGTGTAGAGCTTTGAAAAGAGTGTAGTAAAACCTACCAGATTTTTGTTGAATCCTGTAAATTTCACTAAATTCACCAGAGGTTTCTGAATTAAAGATCTAATCGCGTCAGTTCCGCAAGCGAAACCTTCTACGTCCATCGTTCCCGTCTCCATTTTTATGGACGTGCAAAGCAAATATCGAGCTGTAGTCCTGTACGTAACACCCTCCCGAAGCTCAAGTGCGGGAGAAGTTTATGTTAACGAGCGCAGAAAGATGCCCCTGAACAGGGTTCAAATCTATTGACTTATCGACTTGCTCAGTTCCACAGTGCGTAAATCGTGGTTACTAACTTCCGCAAGCGATGATTCAACGCGGACGCTAGGACGGACGTTGACGGTTGACTGTCTGAATCATCCTTTAGATCCGGACACTTAGTGGTCTCGCTTGGTCAGCGCTCGACCAGTAGGAAGTTCAAATCGTTACTGAACTGTGAACTGTGCTGAAATTGAATATTATGACAGAATTAAATTACAGTACAATTGCCAAATGGGATATTTACGGTATTAACTATATGATAATAAAGAACGATGATCGATTTAAGAAAAATATATTCAATATAAAGATTTTCACCATTATTATAATGAAGCAGGCGAGCGAATACATTTTCGGATAATGGATAAGGTAGTAATAGTATTATCGTAGATTGTGGACATGGTGACGTCCGCCAGAAATGTTACCACGCTACCATGAAAACCGTTTTTCTTGTAAAAGAGTGGCTGATAATCCCCAGTAAAAAACAAAGTGGAGAAAACTTTGAAATCGAACTTGACCTTGCAATTTTCAGTCAAAAAGGTAACCACGAGGCGACTACAGCGAATAGACCTGTTTGTCTTGAGTTGAGACAATACATTTACTTTATCACATGTCCACTGATTTTATTAATTAATCAGCTACTACCCATTCGCTAGATCGTTCATTCAGTCATTTAATCGCATCAACCACCACTCGTTTATCCATCCATGCACACGCTGTGTATCCATCCATCCCTTTAAAAGTTAGATTATAAGGAAGACATAATCTCGTTTTCGAACGCCATCGTCTATAGAGCACAGAGAGATATACAGGAAAACATCATAACAGCGAATAAAGAGCGATAACTCTGTATAGAATGGCACTTTTCCAAAATAGCCTCGATGAACGGAGTCTCATGTTTACCCTTTTCTCAAATTCGATTACCTTCACTCCAATCGACACTGTAATAAACATTCCATTTACTACTTGCATTGTCTCAATCCAATACGCAGACTATTCAATATCGTAGCTATTGGTGCATACTTTAATCATTAATTGTCTCCTAGGTTTAAGTATAATACCCATTATTGCAATACTACTCGATTCTATTCGTACGATCTGTCATTATACTCCGTGTATCCGATATTAGGCCCGCAGTTTGACAGGCTCTGTGTATAGTGTTGTATTCTAGAATAGCCTATATTTTGACAGCAACTATAAATAATATGTAATATTTGTATGAATGAATGAATGAATGGATGGATGGATGGATGGATGGATGGATGGATGGATGGATGGATGGATGGATGGATGGATGGATGAATGGATGAATGGATGAATGGATGAATGGATGAATGGATGAATGGATGAATGGATGAATGGATGGATGGATGAATGGATGAATGGATGAATAAATGAATAAATAAATAAATAAATAAATAGGAATAGTCCGTTTTGTTAGTTAAATAATTAGATATATCTTAGAATTTAAAACATTAATTTTTCTATATATTCGTACCTATACTTCTTTTTTTGTATATACAATAATTAAATGTAATATTACTTTAGATCACGTTGAAGTAATTCGTTAGTTATTTTATCATTCGAAAATATTTTATCCAATCTCTCTCTTCAATACTTAAAAAGATTATCACATTAGTTGGTTTAATATATAGACAGGTACAATAATTCTTACCTCTACAGATACATCCACAGATTGATTGGCTAAATAAATTACCTCAATGTTTAAATGTCTTCCTGTTGCTATACATTCGGAGATGATAGCAAAGTTCAATTGTCACATCCCATATCATAAATTACCAATTCATCCAATCAACAAATAACATTTGTCATATCACAAAAAGAATAGTGTAGCGTTTCACTGCTATTTCTGTTACTTGCGGATTCAAATTATCGGCCTACAAATGCTGCACTTCCGTTAAAGAGTGTTATTTTATCGTCTAATTGATAAACACACTGAATTATCTGCCCATCCACAGGAATTGAGAAAGTATTGACGTGGGACAGAGTTGCGGCCCTTCCTTACAAATGTAGTCTTTCCATATATCGGGTCGCGACATTTCTTTCCCTGCTGTGGAAAG
Source organism: Epimenia babai (assembly GCA_011762755.2). NCBI lineage: Eukaryota > Metazoa > Mollusca > Solenogastres > Cavibelonia > Epimeniidae > Epimenia > Epimenia babai. The sequence continues at coordinate 26,704 of WURV02203170.1, forward strand.
GTAATGTGGGCGTGGCTTTTTAATACCACGTGACAACGAAATTAGGGCACGGACTGACTCGACAAACTGTCTGA
>WURV02203171.1:0-11516 GCA_011762755.2 Epimenia babai
GCTGTACGGCCTGTTCTCCCCGCAGGTACTTTACATGTAAGCCGCTGTACGGCCTGTTCTCCCCGCAGGTACTTTACGTGTAAGCCGCTGTACGGCCTGTTCTCCCCGCAGGTACTTTACATGTAAGCCGCTGTACGGCCTGTTCTCCCCGCAGGTACTTTACATGTAAGCCGCTGTACGGCCTGTTCTCCCCGATCCACAAAGTGACCCGTATCTCGGTAACGACTCCGCCCTTGACAACGCCGCGTACGTCTCGCGTCGTCCCGGCGACCGGTCGTCTGTCGCGCCAGCGCAGCGGCAGCCAGGACTCGATCAGTTCGATCAGTTCGACGGCGTCGAGCGTGTCACGGAGCCGGGTAAGGCTCGGCGTCATGTCACTTAGTGCGACACAGGTACATGCAGCTTACTTCCTGTCAACATAATCGTAGTACATGTTCGGTCAGTCAGTCATTGTTCACTAACATCTAATCGGGTCATGTGGCTAATAAAACCGTTCAGCGTTCAGTACCTACTTATTGTACACTGTAACTTAATCGAAATTTTATCATTGTTTCTTTTTAAAATATATACACCATCCAAATTTCTATCAATTCTTAGAAGATTGTACTTCAGCTTTAACTTATGCTTCAGCTTTAACTTATTGTCTGAAATAGTTTCTACATCTTTTTATTCCTAAATTTTTTATTCCTAATGAAATTTATTAATTACTGATAAACTTTTGAAGGGAATTTAATATCTCACTATGTTCATTAAACATTTTTATGCCGTGTTACATGAATGGTATTTGTGCTTGCAGTAACAGTTATCAAATCATTCAAACTCTACTATTTGTTGTTTGTCTCTCTCGATCCACCCATGTTTTTATGCTCCCCACAACTAACTGAATTAACTCTCACTGACTATAGTCGCTACAAAGCACTCGAACCCCACGACGTAACCATGATCCTCAGATCTTTCCAAAAATCACTTCCACCCTCAACTGCTTGTTTTTCATTACTTGATCTTTTTGAATTCAAAAGCATGACTGGTCATATTAGCACGAACAATCAAGAAAAAAGCCTTAATTATTTTAACAACACCAATAAAGATTCAACCATGCATCTTCGCATGTACAACCAACTCTCATCCATTCTCGTCTTCATTTTTGTTTTGTCACTTTATTTAAGCTGCATGTACTTCTAATATTTCTTCATTACTAACTGCTTTCGTGTATTCCGTTAGAGTGACGTTAATTTTCCTTTTGATTTTATTGACATTTTGAGTGAAAATTTTTTCCATTAAAAGCTGATATTCGTATAATTGTTTTAAATAAAATAAATTCTAATCAAATATACTTGATTTTCCTTTACAATGTACAAGAGTCAGTTAGTTTATCTTGAAATCTTTGTATTTTCTTATATTTTCTATGAAATTGAAATCTATCATTGTGTTACCCATACAGTGTGTGATCACTATACAGTGTGTGATTACTATACAGTGTGTGATTACTATACAGTGTGTGATTACTATACAGTGTGCTTTAATGCTAATATACATAGTGATACACTGTACTGATATACCGTGTACTGATATACCGTGTACTGATATACTGTATACTGTCACTTGAATATCGTTTGACAACCACATTCTCCCTCCTTATTCCTATCACTTCCACATATCCACATATACACATACCCACATACCCAATATATACATATCCACATACGTATCCACATATACACATGTATACATACCCACATATATACATACCCACATATATACATATCCTAATGTCTACATATACACATATCCACATATTCACATATATACATATTTATATATCCACATATCCATATATATTCATATATACACATATACATATCCACATATCCCAAGTTTGTTACTGGACATTATCACCTCTCCACGTTTAACCTCCACTTTTGTCTTTTGTGTCCCACATTTGATCGCGGATTACCTTCATTGGGTTGCGATCTCTTTCTATCACTCGCATGTAATAAAAAGCGTTCCCCACATCTCTCCATCCCTGCTCAACCCCACCCTGCTCAACCCAACCCTGCTCAACCCAACCCTGCTCAACCCAACCCTGCCCAACTCCCGCAAACTAACATATATACAGTTATAACAAGTAAACGTGATTTTAAAATGTCTAAATGTCACTATATGACAATACCATAGTAGACACGGATGTAGGGTGATGGTTCACAATGAACCAAATGCTTCATGGTGACATGTGTAAACATTACACCTGTAACTCGTTACCTGCTCTGTGTACCACCTGTAACTAGTTATCTCCTGTGTCACCATCAGGTGTTATATAACTACAATATGAATTATTTAAGGTGACAAATCTATTAAAGATTAGACGATGTTACATTAATGAGGGTAGCCATTGTGGTTCTTCTAATAACTGGTGAGAAATGCACAGAAAATCATCTACCTGAGAAGGGAGGTAAACGAACGTTTTGAGAGAGAGAGTAAATGACTCCGCATGAACTGACATTGTCTCTATGAAATGACTCGATGTATTTTTGATGTAGATGAAATCAGGTCGTGCTGGGGCGACCCCTACCTCGGCTACTACATCCGCCCTTCAAGTGAGTCCTCACTATTTATGTCCAGAGTATGGTCATTTGATTAGTGGTCACATTCTTCCTTGTTACTTGGTCAGTAGTCAATATCAAAGTATTCGTTTCCATTTTCCTATTTTTACATTTTTTAAAGGCTGCTACCTATTCCTTTAGATGTCCATGCCATAACCCTATATTTGAGATGTCCTGTCTCATCACACACCCGACCCACGATACACGCCCCCACCCGACCCCGCGTTACACGCCCTGTATGGTCTCTGTATGGTCTTTATGGCACTATCGTGAATGTGCCCAGCGAGTTGTTACATACGTACACAGTATCACGTTATTTGACAGGTCATTATCAGTGTCCAGTTGTTAATCACCCACGTTAGTGATTATCTCGCGATATTAAGTGATCGCCACAGTTATTGTTTCCACGGCCTTTTGCAGAAAGCTCTCAAGGAAAAGGATGAACACATTGAACAATTATTAAAGGAACGCGAGTTAGAGAGGTCAGAGGTCGCGCGAGCTGCTGCCCAAGTAGAAGAGGTGTCTCTTTTAGTTATAACCCCTATTACTTCCATGCTATTCGTAACTAACCAATCAATAGTAACTCTCTTATAATTGTTCCTCTTTATAATTGTTCCCCCATTGCAGCTATCGTTCTTGTAGTTACCCTTTGTTGTTCCCCTTGCAGTAACCCTCGTAGTTTCCCCTTTCTTAGTTCTCATTGTAGTTGTCCTTTCTTGTTATTCTCTTATAGCCCTTGCAATCTCCCCTTGTAGTTCCCCACTGTAGTTACTGCGTATTGTATCCTCTAGTAGTTTTCGTTATAGTTCCCCTTTGTGGTTACTCCTCTATGTTGATCCACCTTTCACATTACCTTGCAGTTGTCTATAGTAGTTACCTCTTGTAGTTGTCTATTGTAGTTACCTCTTGTAGCTATCTATTGTAGTTACCTCTAGTAGTTGTCTATTGTAGTTACCTCTAGTAGTTGTCTATGTAGTTACCTCTTGTAGTTGTCTATTGTAGTTACCTCTTGTAGCTGTCTATTTTAGTTACCTCTTGTAGTTGTCTATTGTAGTTACCCCTAGTAGTTGTCTATTATAGTTACCTCTTGTAGTTGTCTATTTTAGTTACCTCTAGTAGTTGTCTATTGTAGTTACCTCTAGTAGTTGTCTATTGTAGTTACCCCTAGTAGTTGTCTATTGTAGTTACCTCTTGTAGCTGTCTATTGTAGTTACATCTTGTAGTTGTCTATTGTAGTTACCTCTTGTAGTTGTCTATTGTAGTTACATCTTGTAGTTGTCTATTGTAGTTACATCTTGTAGTTGTCTATTGTAGTTACCTCTTGTAGTTGTCTACTGTAGTTACCTCTTGTAGCTGTCTATTGTAGTTACCTCTAGTAGTTGTCTATTGTAGTTACCTCTAGTAGTTGTCTATTGTAGTTACCTCTTGTAGTTGTCTATTGTAGTTACCTGTAGTGACCCCTTATACTTACCCTCCGATATAGAATGAGCAATCTAATGTAGTATCCATCTTCTCCTGAGTTACTCCTATTTCGTCACAGTAATGTATTCAGCTCCCGTTTCAAATGTTTTAGATTTGATATCATATACAAACAACCCACACCTGCATAGTACGTAACTATTTCATTATTTACAGACATACGTCCTCAATGAACTGTCAGTCTAAACAATATCACTCGCGTCATTTCTGTACTACGTTATTACTTTTAATTATTCTGTTAGTCCTGTGTTATACATTAGTCATTTTTATGAATCAGTTGGTCCAGTTTTATGAAAGATTATTAATTTTAATAATTCAATTAGTCCTATATTTTACTCTTTGATGGGAGTCACCTGAGAATTACATGGAATTTCTGATTACTGATACTTCATAACAGATATGAAACTTTTTTATTACTTTTATTTAACTTAGGTTATTTTAGGTTAATTTTAGCGTAGTTACATGATGAGTAGATAAATAAGCGATTATTATTGCTTAAATATAGATAAAAAATTCCTTATATCGAGAATTACATTTGTACATTGTCTTTTATGCTGCATGCCTCTGAATATTTAGATTTACTTGTTACTCACTTCACTTCTACTCTAGGTATTCAATTATGAATGGCACACACCATTTTTTCTGCTCTCTTCCATCTAAAAAAACCGTAGTTGCTTGACCAGTTTTGCTGCGGTTTCATCCAAGTGTTGTATCTGTTTTATTACCTTTACTTACACGTATGTTAATGATAACGATTGACATTCACATTGATTGAGGACCTCGAGCAGTACTCTACTACATCATATATAAATCGGTTATTTTTTATTTTGTATCTACTTAGTGTTTAGAAGCATAATAACAGGCCAGGCTGTATAATAAGTGGGATGTTCTATCAAGCTTGCATTGATTTATCAGAACTTATCTCGGTGTCTAGTGTTCGTTTATCTATGATCTAACTGTCAATCATCCGTGTTGAGTCATATAGACTCTAGATAGGTCTAACTGCTGCATGGAGTTCTATATCAACACGTGACTGTTGGCATATTTGTCGCTTCACCTACCACATCCATCTTGCCACCAGTCTGAGTCAGAATTGGTGAAGACCAAATCCGAGCTGGAACACCAGCGAGTTGACTTTGATGAGATGATCCGCATGCTGCAGGCTACGATCCAGGAGAAGGAGCGCGAGGTCGTGGTGGCGCAGGGAAAGCTCGATGAGGAAAAAAGGTACGCAGTATTCTCGGATTCCTGTCTTGGTCGACTCCCGCTGTCACAATCAATCAAATTAAGTCTGCAGTTTTTGTTGACCTACATTACATCGTGACACTTAACTCACAAGAAAATCTTATACAGTACCAGCTTACCACGGAGAAGTATTAAATATTAAACGTGATATTAACGTATGTTGAATGATTAATAGATCGTTGCAATCGTGTGGATCAGGTTCATCGGAGTTCGTCCGTCGTCTGTCCGTACATCCGTCTATGCGATGTTAATGTCTTAAAAAATCCTCTCAAGAACCGTTTATCGCAGGGGTCTACCATTTAGCAGATATTTTCCTCGGGTGGTCTGTTCTAGACTTGTTCATGGTATTTTCATCTAAGCTCGGGGAAACTTCCGCCGATGTTCGTATTTTTATGAAAAAATTTTTATCACAAGAACTGGTTATCGCAGAGGTCTGCTGTTTGGCAGATATTGTCCTTGGGTTGGTCTCTAGATTTGTTCATGGTATCATCGTCGAAGCTAGGGTAGGTTCTTTTGATGTTCGTTTTTTTAATCTTCTCAAGAACCCCTTATAGCAGGGATCTACTATTTGGCAGATATTGTCCCTGGGTTAATATCTTTCAGATTTGTTCAGCCTCTCATCATGGTAGCAAAGAGGGTAATTTCTATTGACTTTTTTGTTTGAAATTGTTATGTTCATGTCCGCTCAGTGCAATGGTCTGCTATTTGGCAGATATTGTCTGTGTAGGTCTCATTCAGATTTGCTTAGGGAATCTCTATTTAGGCAAGTATAGGTGATTTCAGACAAGGATTATCCACAAATCTGTAATTTCTTGTTTCAGTATTGTAATTGGTATTTCCAGGTATCTTTGGTCTCTTGTTATTGATGTCAGGCAGTCTCCAACTCGTTCTTTTATCAAGATGGCCCCCTTGTCTCTTGTTTTGTCTTCTTCTCTTTTTTTTCAGATGAGTGTCTTTAGGCCTCTTTGGCCTCTAGTGTTTGTGGCCTATCTTGAAAAGTCTATACCTTCAAGTGTTAAGGTAAGATGAGATGAGACAAGATGGTGTTAGGTGAAATGACATGAGGTTTGGTAGGGTAAAAGTAGGTGGGGTGGGCTATGGTAGGGTAAGATAAGATGGGGTGAGCTTTGTTAGGGTAAGATTAGGTGGCGTGAGTTTTGGTTGGATAAGATAAGATGGGGTGAGCTTTAGTAGGATAAATAAGGTGGGATGAGAGTAAATATGTTATGATGTCATGAGTTAAGGCAAAGTGAATTGTTTTTATTTAGTGTAAGTAAATTATTTCATGTACAGAAAAGTCGAAGATTTGCAATTCGAGATTGCCGAAGAATCTATATGTAAAGATGATATTGAGGTGAGTGGTTCATTGTGATTTTATTATCTTCTCAAACTCGTAGTATTTCCAAACATCGAAGAACTTAATTAACTATTTCACATAAAACTGCACGAGGTACAGCATTGGAAAATGCAAAAATTGCTGGAGAGATTGTAGAACTCAACAGGTGCATTTTTGAATGTGTTTCTGACAATTTTTACTAAATACTAAAATGTATAGCTATGTGCCTCTTCTTGTAGTTAGTGTGGTATATCGCCACCCCTTGCCGCTCGTTGCAGTAAGCTACATCTGAGTATGGCATTATTCTGCTTGTTCCACACTCACTATATCTGTTTTAGGCAATTACAAGATCCTGAAATGTATGTTCAACCTAGTGTTGATTTCACCTTATGCTGCCTGTTGAATTGGGTTCACTCAGTGCTGAGTGTTGAATTGGGTTCACTCAGTGCTGAGTGTTGAATTGGTTAACTCAGTGCTGAGTGTTGAATTGGGTTCACTAACTGCTTAGTGTTGAATTGGTTTCACTCAGTGCTGAGTGTTGAGTGATGGTTACTATATTGTTTTATCTGTTATCCCTGTTGTAGCTCTTTACCTTAAGTTGATTGATGCAAAATGTTGACAGTCAAAACCACATGTGGATGACGGTTTGGTCACCGAATTACAACAAGACTTGACACAAGCCAGGGCCAAAATCTCCGCTTTGAATCTTGAACTAGATACACTTAAGGTATGAACCGTGATATATTTGTAGTAGACAGTTCAGCCCACACCCGTCATTCATCCAAGTTTACATAGCTATCTGGCCAGAGTCCACTTTAGATCAGATGAAAAAATATACAGCCATTAAAATATTCCTCACTTATTTTTTACTTAACACATTCTTTAAGGATTATTACAGTTTATATTAGTAGATGCATTGTATTATTTCCATACATCAACAAAATTATATATGATAGTTACAGCTAAGTCAGAAATAACTATAAATCATGTACTATTTTTAGCTCGCTGAAGTGATAGCTCTGGTATGTTCTAGAGTTTCTAGATTCAGAGTCACTCTACCATGGATAGAAAAGCAAGAGACACCACGTTGTTGTGCTACTTTATTAATATTAGTAAATGTCAGTGACACCCAGAAAATTAATTGCCTCATTATATGCTTCTAAAATATCCTCTGATATGCTCCTGACCTGGATATAAATAAGTCTTTGTTAGTATTTAGACATTTAGTAAATCTTGCTTATTTGATATTGTTGGAATCACGAGAATGAAAGGCTGGATTTTTTGGATTCAAAATCGAAGCATCTCTCATCTTTAGCAGGTCTACTAACAACTTTACCCCTGATCGCTGGTGACCTCTGACTGGTGACCACTTATGACCACTAATCGCTGGTGACCAATGATGACAACTGGTGCCAACACCCGAGGGATTCCTGTAATAATTTATGTCAATAGTCAGGGCATGGATGGCACTTGTGAAATTAACGAGTCATGGATCCCCAGCTGCTTGGTCTCGCAAGTTGTATGTTTATTGTCATTTATTGTCATTTATTGTCATTTGTTCTTGTTTATTTGTACAGAGCTCTCTGGGCATGAAGCAGACGCTGGTTACTGAGTTAGAGACATCGGTCGCTGACAAAAATAATCAAATTCACAGAATCGAGCAGGAAATGAAAGAGATGGTAAGATTTCAGCTAAATATTGTTGATAACGTGATCGTGATTAAATTGAGAAGATTCGGTTTATTCGCTGTTTATTCAGTGTTTATTCAGTGTTTATTTGCTGCTTACATGACAATCCATCGTTTGTGATGTCTAAAGAAACATTGATGAGATTTTTCTCATGTTATTTTTTTTTTATGTTATACACTGCCCGCTGCTTTTATTTCACCTGATATCGTACACAAGAGTGACATAATTTCGCCTCTGTTTTACCGAATGTCGGACGGAGATGCAGGATTTTTGTTGGCTTAATAAAGAGAGGTATGGCTGATAAAGCCAGAAATGTCATGCAGGAAATAACGAACTGGCTGGAGGAGGTTGATAATGGTAGTACTTTGATGTTAATCTACACAATTTCTAATACTAAATGTGCTCATGTGATTCTTGCAGAAATCATGTGTGAAATCTGAGGAGACCAAAATGGTGGACATGCGACGAATCATTGACGGTATGTCAGTATCAGGCTGTTTCAGGCTGCATCAAGCTGTTTCAGGCTGCATCAGGCTGTCAGGCCACCCTATTGCGTTAAGTTGTTAGGATAGATATCATCAATCCTTCAGTAATGGCCTGCAATAACGTTCATACCTAATTATTATCATCATCACTGCTTCTGATCATTCCTGCTTCGTCCAGTCCCATGATGTCTAATTTCGTTTAAGACAGAATTCCCGTTCGGTTCAGTGATTTCGATAATGTCCCGTGTACTGCCCCTCTCCCCATCTCCACGCTCACCAGGGTGATGCAAGTCGTGTTGTTTTGTAGCTTTAACGTCCCAGCTACAAGACAAAGATACACTCACCATGTCTCTCCAGTCTGAGATACAAGAGCTAAAGTCACAACTCACCGGTGAGTTATTCAAGGTCGTTCAGGCCTATGTTTACATTCACTCACACAAAAACTTCGTTTTATCAAGACATAACTACTTTATGTCACTCCAAGCAGTTGAAATTCTCCTATTAAGACTTAATACTTGATAAAAGAATAATTTTGTTCATAGAATAAAATTAATCCTAACATATCTATGATTATCTCTTCCTGTTGCTGGAATATTCTGTTAATGTTTAATTTCTTCCGTAACCACGGCTATCATTTTCAAAGGAGTTCACGATGATAATGTGCCAATATGTCCTACTTTTGCGTCCTTACACAAAGGGCAATGACAGCAGCATTTTCAATGTTTTTGGTTTATTATTAGCAAAATAAATTTTTGTCACCTGATTTCGTCAGTTGTGTTTTTCAACAATCTATATTAATAGAATAGAATAAGATAATTATTGATCGAGTGCTGAAATTAGTAGTAGACCGCCTACAGTCGCACGTGAATACGATAATGACAATCACAGACATAGACTAGAAGGACACAACAGTTACTACTGCTAATACTGCTAACACCGATGGAAGCTGATGATGTAATGTGGATGGCCACAGTGGTGTATTGTGTATTGTCAGTACAGTGGTAAAGGTCAAGGTCCCATTCGTAGTATCATTAATTGAAAAACTGGAGAAAAAAGATACGAGAGGGAAGGGAGAGAAACACATGTTAATCCAGGAATCATGATATTAACCTCTCTAGATTGGCTATCTGATTGGTTGTTGGGGGATTGTCATGGTAACGGAGAGCTACACCATGGTAATAGAGAGTATGGAATGTAAGGTAATGTACTGCACTGCTCTGAACTGTTGAACTGTTAAGGTGTGAGGTGGTAGTAACTGTCGTCAACCTACTAGGTATGCTTTTTCCTTTCTAGTTCATTTTATCAAGCAACAGTGTCAACTTAGATACAACATAACAACTTAAGACCGTTATAGAATTGGTCTCGTACAGAAACTATAAGCAAATAGTATTCACAGGGTATATTTTGGGCATTTGGTAGAATATTTCAATTTATTCTGTTGTATTTGTTGAACAAATAAAGAAATAATATCAATAATATAATGCGCGTTGATGTTTGGTCGGTCAGATCTGAAACACCTGTTGGAGGAGAGCAACCACCGAGCAAGTCAACTCAGTGATGACAATGCTAAGCAGGTGTGTTTTGCCGCATCATCATCATTGTGGGCTGGCGGGGCATCATCTCCCCACTAGCCCCGCCACTGACCCCACCCACTGACCCCACCCACTAGATGTTGTCACGTCACTGTGGCTTGTGCTTGTGTCGCCAACGTCGTCAGTATAAATTCAACTACAATTATATTTCGTCGTGAACAAATACAGTGGAAACTGTTTATTCGGACGCCTGTGAAGGACAGATTCTACTGTAGACAGTTGTGGATCCACTCAATATGTTTATGTGATAATTAAACTTTGGCAGAACTCAGTTGAATTGAAATATATGTGATTTAAAGTGCACTAATAGCATTACTGTCTCACAAACCAACCTAATGCAGATAATGGATACCCGGTAGAGCCATAAAGATCACACTTAGCCATGCATAACAGAGGGTCACATTCTGTAATTACGCTTAAAATAACGGGTTATCAATGTGATAATAAATTCGTGCTTCGGTTATGATGGGACCCACGACTGACGGTGACTCACACTGTAATGTTTGTACATGTCTTATTGACCCATCGCCATCGAGTCCCATCATGGCAGTCTGAAGCAGACGATGATCACGCAATTCTTTCAGTAATTGCAACCTTCAAACAGTAGACACCTGTATGTGATGGACATTTCCCTCCTGTCCCACAACTGTCCGGTGTAGACAGTTTTCACTATATGCATACATAATATATCAATAAAACGATCGTCTGAGATCGCACCTAATTCTTGATCTTCTCGATCTTCTCGATCTTCTCGATCTTCTTGATCGTGTGATGATTTACTGACCGTACCTTATTATAGTTCTTTTAATAAATCCACTAATATAACTGTTGACGACATTTTGTTTTTGATACTCAGAACCAGTTATTTTCAGTCCAATTTAACCGCTCATCATAATTACCTCGGGTGTGATACTCCCCGGTGGCTTCAACAAGCACTCGGTGAAATCAGTGAATCATTCATCACAATCATATCAACCTCATGAAATAATTCACATGAAATAGAATGTGAGGCTGAGGGCCCTGCCCAATACAGGAGCAATATAATCATCAGTCAATCTGTGATCAAATTCATGTGTATAGTGGTGGTGTAT
>WURV02203182.1:0-11516 GCA_011762755.2 Epimenia babai
TATATATATATTAGGCAACTGGTTACTCGATTCCTTCTGTAAATACTGTAGTCAGTTCATAAAGGACGAAATACAATTTGAAATTTGAACCTGGCCGAACCTTGCAATGAAACCGTTCCTCGCCGAGCGTATTACAGACAATAGCAGTATCGTGTCACAGGCAGCTCCAACCATGCGGTATGGGGGCGTGTTTTTATCGTCACGACATATTAAAATATATCGTGTGTCCATGACAGACGGCAAGATGTTTCAGACCTTCAGACCTAAGGTACTTCGTTGAAAGTCGCTGTCCTGCTGGCCTTCTTCCGGTTTGTTACTATGCGTAGTGAGCTCGTGAAAAGAGTTGTAAATCTTCTTGAACATGGCACTTGTAGTGAAAATTGTGTACTTAAACGTGATTCATGTAGTAAACATCGCGTCTCTGAACCTGCTTCATGTAGTCCAAACCATTTTATGTGGTCAGGCGGAAGAACTTGTACACCAAATACTTAAAAACCCCGCAGCATCTGTTCACCTCGCCCAGTAGTTAAAACAAGTGGGACATTTGGTATCTGCATAACTAACAATGTCATTACATTGTTTGCATTTGATTCCAGATACATGGAACTTCGTACAAATTAAATTTTATTTTCAGTATATAATGGAATGTAACTTTTGCGTGGTTTTTTTAATTAACTACTTTAGTTTTCGCTAGATTTACATCTTTTGATCGAACTGGAAAAAGAAACGTGTCATTCATAGCAAAAACCCTTCGGACAGATCGCCAAGTCATCGGCTTTACGATTTAAGAGCCAGTCAGGGTATAAGCTTTTAGCGTCTAGCACAAGTCAGCTGTAAATATCAAATAAAATAACGGCGACAGATATGCCCCTCGGGCTAGGCCTATATTTAGTGTTATATTGTTACCACGATTGTTATGTATATGTGGATATATTAACATATTTTACGTTGACTACAGATCGTATAGCTGGAGATATTTTCAATTGTTTGTTATTTTGTTCGGCTCAAAAAGTCTCACGTTTCTATAAGAATCTGATCCATCAAGTGGTGCTTCATCGAGCAGTTATCTAATTAAATTGATGAACATTATGAAATATCTCATGACAGATGTGGCGGGGACGGTCTATAGACCCTATTATATTTCACTGGTCTCCTATCGTGTTATTGATAACGCTGTGTAACCGGCTAGGCTATGCATTATGTAAATGTTGACTCCCCATTCGCTAGATTCACAAATACCGACGGTTAACGGTGCTTTGTGCGTTTTCACGTTTCAACCTAGTATTTGCAGTATAACGCCAAAGTCATACAGTTGTGTGTGTTGTGTCACCGCGACTTTTCAGAACAAACCCATCCCGGTCACGTTTATGTGGTCTAACGTATATATAATGTAAACATACATGAATCCCGCGCATCAAAACGCCCATATGCGTGTAGATCAGATATCGTCATCGCTTATACAGTCAGAGCCACACCGTTTGCAACAAACGAGCGTTACTTTTTACCACATTTCACAGATTCAATCGTAACATTGTTTTAATACAATTGTGAATTGTACAAATTTTATTCGTAGTCATCATATTATATTATATTAGCGATTAGTCATAACAGGATTCACGGCGCTCCACTACATTTCAGATGTCGTGACGTTCATGCTAAAACTGACTAAAATAGCTAATTTAATTATATATGTATATAGCAGCTATAGGATGATACCCAGACACGTCGCTCAGTTTCATTATATGATAATTTATCCGGTAAAATGTCGCAATACCGTAATATATCTTTTGTGATTTGGGTATGAAAGGTATTAAGATGAGTTTAACCTGTTCACGAGATGAACGGTATAACAGGGAATGTAGACGGGTTTATTGTGTGTAGAAGGGTGGGGATGTCAACCCATTATTGTACTATAACTTCACACACACACGCGCACGCACACGCACACGCACACGCACACACACACACACGGGTCGAGATAAGAGAGGAACAAATCAACAATAGCCATCATGATTTTTGTCAAAGATGAATTTCCTGGATATTTGCGAGTGTCTTGAAATTTCAGGCTATTTGTAAATATCCCGAATGAAACAGGCCCTTAGAAAATCTTTAAAATTCCAGGAAATTTACACATATCCCGGTTTGTTAAATACCTTGTAATTATATAAATAGGGAGTTTGGGTTCGTATAATATTGGTTAGCCGGTGTGTTCTATATAGCGAAAATGGTGTCTAGTTACACGGAATTATTGATATGACACTACTTAGACATCTTTTTCATTTCAAGAGAATGCGATTCTCAAAACTACGTTCATCACGACTAGTAAGTATATCATTTTGCTCGATTACGCGAGTGTCGCGCTATAACGTGATTGGAGTGATGCTGATCACGTGGATGGATGGCATCGACGAGATCGCGCGAATGCATTGGGAATTGGGATTGATCATATGAATGTCATGTCATCCGCACGATCACGCGAACGTAATGGAGGTGGTCACGTGATAATCATTCACGCGATCACGTCAAAGTAGCCACAATGATCATAACTCATCGTGGTAGCCGTATGAGTCTGTAAAAATATAAGCAAATTGTTGGTTTCGTCATTAAGTGAGACTGGACAATGACACATATCGTGTCGATGTGTAGTGAGTGGCCTTCAAGATCGAAATGGAGCAGGTCACGCTGTCCTATTCATCGTGGTTGGTCACCGCCTCTAAGTTCACACAATTCCACGATGTGTGGTCATGTACAGAGGCGGTAGATGGTCAGGATCAACCACGCCCAACGAATTGACGTCTCGCGACAGACAATCGCTTTGTGAAGAGGTCATGATTTACTGGCGAGTAATACACGGAAAAAGGAAAACCTCCACTTCTGGTGGATTCGGTGTAGGTTTTCTGTGCATTACTCTCCAGCTATTCAAAAAACCACATTGGCCACTCCCATTAGCGTCATGATTTACGACTACTCTTCGATGGCCCTTCAATAATAACGTGGTCCGACTGTGGTATCTGCCACTTTTTAATACGGGTGTTATCTATATCTACAGTAATGGATATCTACCACACACTGCGGGCCACTGCGGGATTGTCGAATATTCGCATTACAAACTGTTATCACATGACACCATCGTTATGTAAACCCAGTATCAATATGTGGGGGACGATTAGTCACGTTCATACCAAATACAAAACGATGTGCCAAACATTACTTTCTATGCAATTTGAATGAATATTCATCGCATTTGCACATTCATGAATTTGTGATTCCGACGTAACGTCTACAAGGATACAATAGAACTCAGGTCATTCTATCCCACCCATTTATTGACTATCCTGCTTTTTACCGTTGAGATATGTTGAAGATTGGTGTTAAAAGCGACTCTAACAAATAACGTCCTCTCGCTATATTGACCAATCACCGCTCCCGTTGCGATTCGGTAACCTAAACAATGAGAGCCTCAAAAGGTCAATTCAAATTTTTCTCGCCTATAACCACACATCCAGTTCGCCGCCCGCGTTGTTCACTGACAATTGAAACCGCATTGGTAGATCTATTAATTATGACAGTCCAGTGATTTCATGTTTACTGTACATTTACGAGAACTTGTAACCTTAGATAAAAGATGCAATTAAAATGTTTAAAACATAAAGATGCCATACCTATAATAATACCCATTATAACGTAAACGCTCGATTTCTAGACCTACAGTTAGCCAGTACACATCGTGGGGTTGTTTGTATCTTCCCGTCTTATATTACTAGTTTCGTAGGTCCGTACAAGGATGTATCTATATTTACGCCCAAAATTGCATTTACGCGCAAGGATACCACTTACAAACCCAGTTGTGCCACACAGTAACAGTATGCACTATTGTCCGTTATCTAATTTATTACTGAAACATGTCTGTAACGTTTTACCGTGAATACCCATCGATAGCTGCGCCGTATACAACAAATGGCTACATACTACATAGGTAGGAAGTAATATCGCGGTTGTATCACGTCTGGCCAGGTAATTCGTCGGGTTACTGTATACTGTAGAGGCTGTGTCGTGACTAAGACAACCTACTGGGTTTTTTTTCTGTGTATTTCTTTCCAGCTATTCAAAGAACCACATTGGCTACCCCATTAACCCACTGCGTGTGTGCATGAACTTAGTGAAGACCGATACGTCAGGGGTACAGAAGCAAATTTCTTCGGGTTCGACTTAAAATCGACTTCAACGTTAATAAGGGGAAGTTGTAATGGGAGGTAACCAGTATGGAAGGTAACTCTGGTGATTCAGGACCTCACGATTTTTATGCACAGAGAAAGGTTTGTCTTCGACGGGATCCAGAAACGGCGACCGTCAAGAGACCGTTCTATACCAGCTGACCTACAGAGGCTTTAAGTGTGTATCACCTCTAGAACGCCTGAAGTTGTGTCTTAATCATGCCAGCCATATTAAAGGATATCTTTCACCAGCAAAGATTGACTATATATTTAATGTTTATGGAGTATCCATTGTGGTTTTCTTAACTAGAGTCCAATTAGAGGTATATGTTTTTCCGTGCATTTATCTCCTACCATATAAATTCAATGTCGAAATCGAAACAACTTTGAGTCAAAATTATTAAATAAACTAGAATAATTTGAATCAAATATACCTGTATGCGAAAGCTTGTGAGAATCATTATCTAAATTAGCCCAGAACGTGATACCTTTACATTTAGTTTTATACGACACCACAATTTGATAGCTTCAATTCCCCCCTGTATGGCCTCCCTGCCTACAAACTTGTCACATTTCAAAAACTCTGCTGTCATGACAATGTCGCGATCTGCTATCCGCTCGCACACAACACAACAAAGCCCCCATCTTACCTAGTAAGCCTTCTAAATGTTCATCGCCCATCCTGCATAACTAGACACTTGTCTCTAACATCGCTCATTACCCGGAAAACACAACATGTACATTTTGGTTACTGATCATTTTCATATTGAGCTCCCCTTCATGTTCGATGCTCTCCCTTCAGAATTACGTTGTTGCTCCAATTTCTCTAAATTCAAGTAGCTCACACAATCTCATCTGTTCGAAATGGCATGTTGCGCATAACGGTCTCATGTGTGTCATGTTTCTAATGTATGTCACGTTTCTAATGTGTCTAATGTGTGTAATGTGTGTAATGTGTCTAATGTGTGAAATGTGTGAAATGTGTCTAATGTGTGAAATGTGTCTAATGTGTGTAATATGTCTAATGTGTGTAATATGTCTAATGTGTGAAATGTGTCTAATGTGTGTAATGTGTCTAATGTGTCTAATGTGTCTAATGTGTCTAATGTGTCTAATGTGTCTAATGTGTCTAATGTGTCTAATGTGTGAAATGTGTTTAATGTGTGTAATGTGTGTGATGTGTCTAATGTGTGTAATATGTCTAATGTGTGTAATGTGTCTAATGTGTGAAATGTGTTTAATGTGTGTAATGTGTCTAATGTGTCTAATGTGTGTAATGTGTCTAATGTGTCTAATGTGTTTAATGTGTCTAATGTGTCTAATGTGTGTAATGTGTCTAATGTGTGTAATATGTTTAATGTGTGTAATGTGTCTAATGTGTCTAATGTGTGTAATATGTCTAATGTGTGTAATGTGTGTAATATGTCTAATGTGTGTAATGTGTGTAATATGTCTAATGTGTGTAATGTGTCTAATGTGTGTAATGTGTCTAATGTGTCTAATGTGTCTAATGTGTCTAATGTGTCTAATGTGTCTAATATGTCTAATGTGTGTAATGTGTCTAATGTGTCTAATGTGTGTAATATGTGTAATGTGTCTAATGTGTGTAATGTGTTTATAGCTGTGTGATCTCCCTTGTGTCATTTGACGGTATTTACCAAAAATGCGTGTTATAAATTTTTACCTTACCTTACCTATATGGCTAATACGGCAACCCCAATTTTGATAAATTGGCTGAACTCTGGTTCGATGTTGAATGTATTCCGTGTATTGCGCTATTCCTAACGTAATAAACGCTATACTCCGCTCAGTCGCCTAGCTGCCGGCGATCACAGGGTTAGAGGTTCGAGCCACCCAGTCCAAACTGTATACCTGTCGACAGTGATATTTAGCAAGTTTTCGTGATCCACGATAGATTTGTAAGGGCCAGAGAGTAGGTGTTTCTCCGTAACGTAATGTAGCTTGATTTTTAGCGATCGTCTCAAGAATGTGTAGTTTGCGGACTCGCGTGATTTCAGGGCATGCGCAAAGTATAGAAGTTACATAAAATAGCTCGACTTCTTTAAGAAAATAAAATACGGTATGGATGTGTAACATGTCAAGTTCATTCTGAACCGAGCGAAAGCACGGCTGTGTCACGTACATTACTTAATATTACATTATAAAATATCCGAAACACATCCGAAACTTCCGTGTAACCATGTGTTTTATATAGTCTCTGTACATATTGAATGAATGAGCTAGTACTTGAGACAGTACTAAAGGTAGGCATAAAGTAGAATTTCGTTGACGCAATAAAACCGTCTGTAAGTTACGTCACTGAGTGATGACCTCAACGATATAGACATTATTATTGTGGTCGGATGGCACGTAATACGTTATAAACAGAGTAGTTCATGATATCCTTTATTAACAGGAAGACGAAAGCGTGGCGTTCTCGAGAAGCCTGTGTCTTCATCCGGAATTATTATTAATAGTAAACATGTCGATAGTGGACTGATGGGACAAATATACAAACACATCCCGGTAGATTCAGCTGTACGGGGAAACAGACGAGCGCAAACAGACGAGCGCGTTTCGTAATCGCGTTAGAGTGACTGTAGGGGGTGCAGAAGAACTCCCACCACATTCGTTGAGCTCACGCTGAGAATTTTATCGGTCGATTTGAAGTTTGTAAAAAAGTACAAAGTGACTAGCCGAGATCATTATTAACGCAAGCTGTCGCGTAGAATAACTCTAGCCTATAGAGTTCGTCGTGTGGGGCGAGTCGACCGTGGGGCCACAGATGTCAACTGAGTTGATCTATTCATGTGGGACGTCCAGTATTTATCAATAAATTTTCAGTGATTCAATGCGAAAAGTTTTAATCAGAAAGAGACGTAAATCTTGCTGAAATCGTGGAGAATAGATGCGACACAAGTGACCAAGTCAGGAAACGTCGTTTGGCGTGTTTTATTACCGTGCGGTTCGTGTTATTGTGGGAACCTTCTGTTAGTTTGTTTGGACATGAAATGCCGGGCTACAACAGTACGGAATACAGTTCCTCAAAACGAGCCATTTATAGCTATCGTCGACAGAAGTCGAACTTGTGTAAATAGTTAATTGCTTTATCTATCATTTAATTGAATATAACAAAATCAAACCTTTCTTCGGCGGTGCTTCAAGATGTAATCAGCTGTGAATATTCGTGTGTCGTCTAATATCGCCTTCATTGGCGCCAATTATCAACGAGCGCAGTTGGCTTCAAGTAACATATTTAATCGGAGGCGATTTGTTATCTGTCATTATTGCGTAGTTTTCACCATAATCCAATAGCGTAGAATCCATTCTCGCAATAACGAAAGCGGGCATGATACGGCGCTGTACACCACGCGTACAATAACAATTCCGCGCTGCCGCGCTGTTTACATACGCCCTGTGTATCGACAACTATGGTTATAAATAACCAATGACGTCAACGCGCCGCCAACGTTCCTCGCCGCGCCGATCGCTCATTGGTCGGTTCACCGAACGAAGAACTGTATTGGTTAACGCCATAAATTCGTTACCAGCAACTCCTGTTGTGTGCCAGCCGCGTGACCCCCGAGTCCGTGACCGTGACCATCTGACCGTTTTAAAATGTCTTTGACAAAACACGCCTACGCTACCATGGTTTTTATTATCCAAAGCTTTTTAAAACTTTCCCGTCGCCTACTTCAACAAACGCTTATGTTGATGAATAATTGACTACACGGCCTGGGCCATTGCGGGATCAACACAGTATTTCTGAACACTACACTCCATTAAAAGGAGGAGTCATTTATTTCATTGACATAAAACAGCAGTAGACAGCGGGTATAATTAAAGGTACGTGGAATTGCACAGAAATAGAAAACATCGCAATTAAGCCTTCAATCTGAGCTGTATTTTAGAAACTACTGTGAATTTCTCTCCAGCTATTTATAGAACCACATTGGCTATCCTAATTACCATCACGTTTGCACTTGTCATTCAGAGTTGCAAGGGGGTGGGAGTGTTAGTGTAATCGTTAGATGGTTGGACTTTAATCCAGCGTCCCTGCATCGATTTCCGCCTTTTTTCTCGGCGTTTTGGGCAGCCCCATGCAGTGGATTTTTACATTACGATGTTTTTCCCCACCCCTTTTAAGTGAGGCTAATTTATTTGTCGTGTTAACCGCATAGGCTAGCATAGTGGAGGGCCGGGAATGGCTGACACAACGATTACGTTGGCAATCGGGCCATTTCTTAACTAACTACACTATCTAGAGTTATTTGAATAAACTATAGTTGCAAGTTCTTCTGTCGTTGGAACTTCGGCGGCTATAAATGTTGATATGTTTTGTACGTAACGATATCGTGCTACGCGTCTATCACGTGGCTCAAATCAACTAAAAGTTAGCGACTAGCCAACCGAATGATGTCGACGGAGAAATACTCATTACTTAGGGATTTTGTGAATCAATCGTCAGATTAATTCGCTGACATGTCAACACGGCCAGATTCGCCATCGATGGGACGATTAAAAATCAACGGTCATGTCGGCCCGTATTATAAACTTATATATGACGCGATAATCACGTGATATGATCGGATGTTTTAGAAAAGATATGGTTGAAAGATTCCGAGTGTGAACGTCAGGACAATATGGTTCCAGAAGGATTACACGCCTCGCGTCATAGATGAGATGACCACTAGATCAATAAAGGACTCAAATATGAAGCAGGGGGCGTAACCGCGATAGGCACAAGACCTCAATAGGATATTGTTAAATAATTCCGTTACCCATATAGGCGTACTCCTACCGAGAAGAGGCGATTGTTACATTGCGCTAAAAATAAAAATAGCGAAAACGTGTATTAGGGAAGTATAACCTGGGGGTTATGGCCCGTGCAGAATTCGTCCTATTTGCGACGAGGTAAATAATACACCGCCCTCCACGCGATCGGTATAATACCGTATATTATATATATGCTCGCTAATATTTAATTTAATCCGACGCGGATTTTTGCAACACGACGTGGGGAAAACCCCGGTGAGATTGCAAGCGTTTCGTCAGACTCTATTTTTGCTATCGGTGGAGAGAAATGCACCGAAAAACCTATACCACTGATGGAACATGACATATTTTTGCAACGTTGGCGAGTCGCCATTGTCGTGGGGATTTCCGTACTATGTCCTCCCAGTATACCTGTGACGTTTCCGCTCCGACCCTCAGTAGGCATGCATTCACGAGGGAGTAGAGCGCGGGAGACATACACCCAATTTTTTTTCCTGCAACCTATTCTTAATTTGTGGGTGTTAACACTTTCGCGATGGAAGCGTAACTTGTACGAGCATTCGCGCCTTAGATCGCACCTTGTTTGCTTTCGTTTAACAAATGATTACTCCATGTCTGTTTAAACATTTCTGCTGTCAGATTGCGTAGGAACAACACTCAACACAAGGTTGAGATAATGAAATGAGTCATTGTTTGTATTACACATATTTCTGTGATAAGACTAGTGCGCCCAAAAATTCGTCAAAACTTTTTGCACCACCTTTTAAGTTTTGCTTTTAGACGAAAAAACGACAACTACGCGAATGTAGCACCCCAGCAACAGTGAACTTCGATCGGACGAAAAACCACTCGATCTGCATAGGGGCGGGACAAGCAGTACCAGTACGATACATACATACATATATCACAGTGCGAAGGCGTTTGTGTGACTTCGTGACTAGACAACAGTCAACAATGGTCTTGTTCCAAACATGTCTGCTCATGACATCAGCAGAATCACCAGCCACTTCAAACATCTGATTCACTCCCCCCATGTTTACAACATACAGAAATAACACTGGACGCACTAACACATGCATTAACAGGGTACAATCATTCATCTGCATGACTTTATTCAAATTTCAGCTGCGAGTGAGTTCAAGACTGTGCGGGCTAGTGAAAATGTCCAGTTTGTGCAGTTTAGACTAAAACAATGAAACTCACATAATCACCACTCCGAATAAATATTAGATGTATAGACTGAGACTTGTGCCTGTAGCCTATTACGTAATCATGAAACATGCACCCCCAAACCGCCTCACCCACAGTCTAAGGTTAAAGAGGCTGATTTTTAGTGTCAGAACCAGGGGCTGGCTGGCAGGGGTGAGTGGGTGGTGTTTGCACGTGCGTGTGTACGTTGTTTTCTATTTGAAGTGTAGGAGATATACGATTAATAAAAGTATGGGCGTGCAGTTGCTTTATGTCTGTCGATCTTGGGAGGTCTATTATTTGTGGATGTCTTGTATATCAAAGTAGATGTTTGTCATTAAAGTTTAAACATATGAGATACAACGAATAAATTACTAGATAATAAATACCAAGATTTATACAGTCAGTTTTTATACAGATACAGTATATAATATGAAATGATTGGGGCAGTTATCACAGATGCTGCTGTGGGTGGTGCAGGCAGCACGCAGGAATCGGGTCAATGAGAGATGTTGAGGGAGGCAGATCTGATGGCGTCTCGAATACGATCCGCATCCAACTGACGGAAATACACATCGTCGTTATCACGGAACAACTCGTCCTGGATCTCATTGATTTCCTGCTCCATCTTTACCCGCAGCTGTCTCTTCATCTGATCGAGCACCTGGAGGTCAATCAAAGGTCACGCGAATCTGGTATTATGCCATTACTGGCCATTTATTATAGTGGGTAAATGATCGCAGTGAAATCACAGAACACACAGTCGATCAAATCTGGTAAGTGATGTACAGTGAATGACAAGTTAACCAAGAGGTGAGACAGTTAGATATAGTAGTACCATCAACATCACAAACACAGCTACCAGACCCATACACCCATACACAAGCACACTGCTGAAAATACCGGACTAACAAGGGTTGAGGGGTTTGTAATAACGTCACTAGAACAGAGACTTGCCATGTTATAGGCATGCTTATAGAACAAAGTCAAAGTCATACCTTTTGCTGGGCTTTTTCTCGAATCAGGAGATCTTGTCGGTCTTTTGCGACAGATGCAGCCAATATCTCAAACTGGTCCCGATAACTGATGCGAGTCAAGAACTTTTTTAAGGATTTAGAAAAATTAAAGGATATCAGATTTATTTAGTTATAGGCTGATTACTGAGGTAATCGTTGTGTAAGCAAATTTCATTCATGGCCCGTTACAAAGCTAGCCTATGTGCTTAACACGACAATTTGATTAACCTCATATATATGGGGTGGGGGAAAAACACCTAACGTGAAAAACCCACCGAGTCTGGGCAGACAATTGACCTTTATCCATCCACGCCACCGGTCT
>WURV02203204.1:0-11515 GCA_011762755.2 Epimenia babai
AGTCAGTCGATAGTCCATGCCGCTATCTTTAATTTTCGTTTTATACGATATGGCTTACACGGCTAAAAACATCTCTAATTCTAAATTCATAGTAAGGGTTTTCTGTACTAATCCATTCACTCTGACAGTACGGTTAAATCACTTCCGGTCTGATCGGTCAAAATCGCACCTCCTTTATTGGAGTCACTGAGGGACCCCATTGAATCGATTATGTTGGCTGTGTAATACAACTAGCCTATATATGCATACGGAATTCGTCATTAAGTAGGTTGTGGTGTCACACAAGCACCACATTCCGATGAACAGGTGACCTTTGTCCATACTGCAGTGATTATGGTTGACATATTGGGTTAAGAGTGACGGGTAATGATTATTCGCAATGACATTAATAGATGACAGAGCAGTCTGCATATGGAAAATTCGGGTTAAGTTGCGTGTCTTTCAGCGAGAACAGGCAACATTTAGCACTTAAGAAACGTACTGACCTTGAGGATGCCATAAAAAAATTTCGTGCTTGATCATCATTGTCTACGTTACAAGTAACGTTTGATCCGAGGAAATGCACAGCATAATAAAAAACGCCATGATCTCGCTTAGAACTGGGTTAGATATAAATGCTACACGGTCCATGAAGGCATTAAATGTCAAGCGCTGGCCAAATGGCAGTGTATTGGTGGTTAATGGCTAGTCGCATGATCGTCATGGTAAACACGTAAACACGCAATAGCAACTAGCGACTCAGATCTCGCGGGCATAGACTAGGGAGGTTAAGGATCTTCGGCAGGGTCATCTTTGGCGATGTTCAGTATAGGTCAAATCTACTGCACATGCTCGACGTGGGATTCTCTCGTTCGCAAAAAATAGGCTAAAAAATCTCGTTGTTGCAGATTCTCTGATTCTATGATTTTTAATGGTTTAATTTGACCTAGAAAGTCGTGATTTGCTTTTACTTATAATACGAGGATTTTGTTGGGGGGAGCTGGCGTAGTGGTTAGAGCGTTTGACTTTGACTCCAGGGGTCCCTGGTTCAAATCCCGCTCTGACCAGTGTACTACCTGTGGCGGATTTCGGGCTGAAAACGCCTTAAACCTCATTGCCCATGGGGGTCTGGGTACCCCTTGCAGTGTGATTCTGTTGGGGCTTTTTCCCTATGAAGTTTGCTGTGCTTCAAATGCTCTATGTGTGTTTTCTATGTCGCTTACCTCCCCGCTATGTCGTCATCTCATTGTAAATGAACATGCACCTATCACAGACTTATGTACTTCATATTTAGACATTTAGAACCAGTAGCGTGAATGGAAAAGGTCAATTGTCTACCCAGACTGTGCAGGTTTTTCACACTAGGTGTTTTTCCCCCACCACATATGACTGAGGCTAATAAGATTGTCGTGTTAACCACATTAATAGGCTAGCATTGTAAAGGGCCTATGATGGCCTATCACAACGATTACTTCGGTGATCAGCCTATAAATACATCCATACATATGAGGATTTTAGACGCGAAATTATTTCGCTACGGTAAATTTAATTACGGACAAACTAGATATACCTATAATTCATAGATAAATAAAAAATAAAATTAATTGAAATTCATCTGAAATGGATTTAATAAATCTTTTATTGCAACATGTCATTATAATTTCCACTTATTGACAAACCTGCTCGTATTACACGTCATAGCCGTACTCATATCGGGGAAAATAAAGTGAAAATCAAACATATGAAAAAACCGTAGATGACAATTTGCTTGATCTAGGCTATAAAGAAAAACGGTTGTATAAAAACTTTGTTAAAACGCAATTGGAGTCGGATGAAAAAATGTATAAAATTCACAAGAATAAATTAAGTAGTATTTTGAGAAAATCTAAGAAATCATTTTTTCAAAATTACTAACTAAGCATAAGTCAAAGACACAGGGAAAATACTGAATAATTGTATCAACAGAAACAAGAGGTCTCAAGACGCTCAACTAAAAAAAGAGAAAAAGACCAAACAAAAATCTTGATATTGGAACGAGAAGACAACAAAGAGACTGCGTGACGTCAAAAACAAGAGACCAAACAGACTTTACGATACCCATTGCGACACTGAAACAAGAAAGGATGTCAAGGAGGTCATTTTGATATTAGAACGAGAAGACAACAGGGAGACTGCTTGGCATTAAAAACAAGAGGCCAAAGAGACCTGAGAATACCAAAGACGATAATGAAGCAAGACAAGAGGCCAAAGAGACCCGACAATACCCATAACGATACTGAAAGAAGACAAGAGGCCAAAAAAAACCGACAATACCCATTACAACACTGAAACAAAAAAAATACAAATCTGTGAAAAAACCCAGACTCAAATCACATGTAATTGACAAAATAGAGATGCCCTAAACAAATCTGAATAGACTTACACAGACAATATCTGTAAAATGGCAGACCTTCGCACTAAGCAGACATGGAGATAAAGATTTTCAAATAAAATGTCGATAGAAATTACCCCCTTGCTCTCATGACGAGATGCTGAACAAATCCGAAAGATACTAACCCAAGAACAATATCTGCCAAACGGCAGACCGCAATAAGCCATTGGAATGCAGTTCGGATTGGATAAATGTGCGAAAGTATCGTTTAAAAGAGGTAAAATTATTGAAAACGAAAATATTGTTATTGATAACGAATCTGCCATAAAAGAATTGAACCACGAGGAATTTTATAAATATTTGGGTGTAAATGAATCAGAGGACACATTGCATCAGAATATGATAGATCAGTCGAAAAAAGATTATTTCCGGAGGAGACGCCTGGTTCTTAAAACAGAACGCAACTCACAAAATAAATTCTCAGCAATAAACGAATTGTGCGTGCCTATAATACAATGCAGCTTTTGGATAATAGATTGAACCAAAAAAGGATATCGAACAAATAGATTCGGAAACAAGAAAAATGTTGACTATCAATTCAATTCATCATACTAAGGCCGACGTTGATCGAATTTACATGCCGCGCCAAGAAGGTGGTAGAGGTCTACTCAGCATTGAAACAGCGTATAAAGTGGCTATGGTCGGGTTAAACAAGTATTTGCTGACAGTAGTCGCTGACAGTAACCTGCGTAAAGTGCTCAAACATGAAAAAATAAAAAATCCATAGTTAATATTGCCGCCCGATATTATGAACGAATTTGATATGCCGGGAGATGACACCGAATCTTCCACACATGCAGCAGCTGATGCGAAAAAACTAAAAATCAAACTTAAAGATATAATATCAAGAAAGCAACAGGAAAGATACGAAGCTAAACCTCTCCATGGACAGTTCTATCGCGCTTAGCGAGAGTCTATCGTTGACTTTGAACAATCTCTCGCTTGGTTTCATAGTTCCGGTCTTAACGGGGAGACAGAAGCTTTGATTCTAGCTGCACAGGATCAGGCGCTAAAACAAGATACTATGAAAAGAAAATACTGAAGAAAGACAGTGATATCAAATGTAGAATATGTCATCAGTACGATGAGACCACCGAACATATTCTTTCCGGCTGTCCGATGTTAGCGAAGAGTGATTACATTGAGAGAGACAATAACGTCGCGGCTGTCGTCTATTGGAATATTTGTAAATATTATGGTATACCCGTTTTTGATAAGGTGTATGAGCATAAACCAGAGACTGTCAGCAACACTAAAGACGCAACAGTTTTGTGGGATATGCCAATTCAGACTGATAGAACGATATTAGCTAATAGGCCGAATATCGTTGTTAAGAATACGAAGGAAAAGACGTGCTACCCAATAGATATATCTATTCCGATGGACCGTAACATCCGGAGAAAAGCCGTTGAGAAATGATCTAAATATAAGAACTTAGAGATCGAAATAAGAAGAATGTGGAGAATGAAAACGCGAGTGATTCCAATAGTAATAGGTCCGTTGGGAACTGTTGCTAGTGGTGTGGACGACTCGATTAGTGTGATTCAGGGTTCACAGCGAATACATCTACAAAAAACTGTTCTCCTTGGGTCGGGGCATATTCTCCACAAAATATTTGATATGTCAACGTAAAAACATTCAAGGTTGACTATCCTTCACATGAGATGAATGCTGATATTACGATAAGTATATATTAAAAAGTATTATGTATAGTATAAGTTTGATGATTTTTCTCTCGACAGATATCACAAGTGGATTGTTATTAATGGGATAAACTTGAATATATATCAGTGCTTGAGTTATAGCCATCTCCTCCTTTGGCCTGGCCTTGCGAAATGGGAAGGAGACTACGTTTCCCGGCACGTTCGGGTTTTTCGTATCAGTTCGCTGGGTCGCATAACTCATTTCCCTCAATGCCATTCGAGAAAGTGGAAGACCGTATGGTTCAATAATACTCAAGGTTACGACCTGTGAGCCTGAAGATCTCTATAAATAACCAGGGCAGAGGTATCCAATAGATGTGACGTCTAACCCATGATTTAGTCCACCTTTCGTATATCCTCTGAATTGATGTGATTACGTATAGACATACAGTTATAATTCTGTGCTATTTACTGTATGCATATATGTATATATTCAGCCATTATCCTAAGGCTCAGGTCTGGCGTCGGTAATGGTGGTGTATCCAAATTCATCATCACAAATGAATAATATACATCGTGTATTGAGAGGAAGTGATTGGGAAGACCGAGAGGCTTTTGGTGCACTCCCTACATAGGATGGTCGGTTCCTATCATAGCTAATTACAACTTGCAGTTTAATTCGTAGTATTAAAAATCGAAACATGAATATCAATTTATAAGAATTTCTTTTATAGGCTATTTTGAATTATCTGTAAATCTGCACACCACTATAAGTCTTGTGAGTCTATATAATTCTACTTGCAAAGGCATTTTCCCACAATTTGATACCTTACAACAATAGTTATATACACAAATTAGTATCCATATACAATAAAATATTATACCCTATATACTTTCGGACGGGTTTGTACTTGAAAGATTGTGCTTTCTACTTGATATGATATATACTGACAGTGAATTCACGTAATTATCACACGTGGCCTGTATTTTGTAAATATAAGGAAAATAAAATACAATGGTATTAGGTATTGGGTATCTTAGGAGTCAGACGAGTTTAGGTTAGCTCCAGTTGTTGGATATTTTACCTAACCTATAGTTCTTATAAGTTTATCAATTTTATACCGTTATTTAGAGTAGCCTACAATTTGCTTTTTATGATAATGGAGAAATATTTTTTGTAAATTGGTTACTTTGTAAGTTGTAGATGTAGATTTCTTGTCAGCTTATTCTTGTATCAACATTTCTTTGTTAATCCGAGCGTAAATTTCAATACACGTCTGACCTTTGTCTTTCATCGCCACTTTCATTTGGCACACAAAAAAACAGCCGAGTAAGTAGTGTTTTGTTTCTTCCTGAAAGTTTATACTTTAAAACCTCTGAATAATGAACCCGAATTACCTATACAAACGTTTCATATCAAGTGCGTTACCATCCTTTGATTCTATCGACTTTGTGAAATAAAGGTTACTCACACATATCGAAAACCGTTCCCTACACCCGTGACTATAGATAAGACGCTTTAAGCTCATGAATCTTACTCATAAACTCCTCTACTTGTCTAATTGCTAATTGTCTAAAAGGTGTTGCCCTTTATCTCCTACTTGTCTAAATTTCTTTTCATGCTTTTGTAGCACATGATACTGCCCCAGTGGTGTTCTACACTTTCAGAAAACCAGCCTATATCTCATTTGTCAAATCAGCCACATCATGATGCTCTCCCTTCTTGCTTTGTATGCGGACCTCATCTCGGACATCAAGCAACAATCCTCACTTGAACTCTCCCAACCTAGATCTATCTCGACAATCATCACCACGCCTCAACATTGACGTAGCTTATAAAGAACATTAAATCAAACAGTGACAAAAAACAATCTCAGCACCCTAATAATTCAGCATCCCCTCCATAACAAACGCAGCTTTCGCATAGCTTCATTCTTCAGCTTTTGTCAACAATAAAGCTTTTGGCATATCCGAAAGTATCTGTGAAAAAAATGGATTTACTCTGCATATCTGAGACATGGCTACGCTCCGACAGGCAAAATGGAACAACAATCACTGACTGAGTACCTCATGACTTCACAATTATTAACAATCCTCGTATTACAGATACCAATGGAGGTGGCACCACCATTGTCTACCGCACTAACATGAAAAGTAAACTCATTGTCAATCATCCCGAAATAACCGATATCATATGTGTTGAATATTCAACAATCAGCTTAACATCAAATTCTCACATCCACATAATCAACATTTATTGACCACTCAGCCTCTCCATCAATGACTTCATCACGGACCTCGAAACTCTTTTCTCTATTCGTACTGTTCACGCTAACGTTTTTGTCGTTGGTGACATCAACATCCAGTTCGATCAAGTTAACAACCCTGACACTAAAAAGTTTATCGAGCTTGCAGATCAATTCGGTTTTGCCTTACCCATTAAAGAGCCAACGCACATCGGTAGACATACTCTCGACATTGTTGCAGCATCCATTATTAATGAGTAAGTTACTGTACTTCATACAATATATGAAGTAACATGAAACAAATATAGGCCTAAGGAAAAACACAATAAAATAAGTACCTTATAATAAAATGTTATAAGTGAAATTAGAATACAGAATTAATTATATACAAGTAAAAATAACAGCATAAGTAAAATTAAATAGTATAACTAAAACAAAATACAGTATGATATGTAAAATAAAATACAATATAATTTGTAAAGTAAAGTAAAGGCATTTATATCCCGCACTGAACTTTTAGCCGTAGGCGCAGCTTGGCAAATGACGGTTTGTAAGGACTCAGAGGAGATGGCAGCTCTATTACAAGTGCCGGTAAGCCACTCACGAATTTAACTTCTCAGAGCATTTCAATTCCGGTTGCCACAAAGAAATTCCACTTATACTTATTTATGGCTATGTTGACCAGAGCAATCGGGACAGAGTGTTGCCCAAGGATACAACGGAAAAAACACAATGGTATTGCCCGAATTCGAACGCTCCATCTTCTGGTTCAGAGGCCGCCACTCTACCACTGAGCTATCCCATCACAGTCATATGCAAATATAGTTATCAAAAAGATAACTTATATACACGAGGCCAAAGAGGATTCAAGATGCTCACCTGAAAAAAAGAGAGAAGACAACAATAAGAGGCCAATAAAACCATCTTGATATTAGAACGAGAAGACAAGGAGACTGCCTGACATCACAAACAAGAGGCCAAAGAAAATACACATTAAGATACCGAAACAAGAAAATACAGATTTGCGGATAAACCTTGGCTGAAATCACCTCTAATTCCTCAAATAGAGGTGACTAAAACAAATCTGAATGAAACCTAGACAGACAATATCTGCCAAATGCCAAACCTTTGCACTCAGCGGACATGGAGAATAAAAGATTTTCAAATAAAAATCGATAGAAATTACCCGCCTCTACTCCCATAACGAGATGATGAACATATAAGATACTAACTCAGGGACCAATCTGCTGATTGGTAGACCTCCGCGATGAAGGGTTCTCGAGAAAAACAAACGAGTAAAAAGACAAACATTGACACAAGTTACCTCCCCTTACTTCTATGACGATATGAAAACCAAATCTAGAGGATACCAACCCAAGACAATATTTGCCAAATACCAGACCTCTACAATAAGCGGTTCTTAAGATGAATATTTTTTTCAATAAACAAAAGACCGAAGAGACCTGACAATGCCTATTACGATACTGAAACAAGACTAGAGGAGACCAATCCAGGGACAGTATCTGGCAAATAGCAGACCTCTGCGAGAAGAGGTTCTTGAGATTTTTTTAAAGAAAATGTTAACATCGGATGGATGGATGGACGAACGGACAAATGGACGACCTCCGATCAGACAAGCTCACCGATAACTATCAGGCTACTGGTACAGCCAACAGATGACATGGTAGAGGACGCCACAGAGTTACAACCCGTGGACAAGACCGATACATCACCCTCTCCGCTGTAAGACACCGCACGTCCACATCTACAACGTTGCAGAGAAACCTGAGAGATGCATCAGCAGTTCGTGTACCCACCTAAACAATCAAGAGTAGGCTCCATGAATCAGGATTGTGGGCTCGCCGACCACCTATACGCTTCGTACTCACTCAACAGCACAGACAACATCGATATGACTTGGTGTCGAGAACATGCCACGTGGACCCATACCCAGTAAAGTATTGTACTATTCACGGATGAGTCCAGGTTCTGTCGAGACTTTACTGATGGTCGTGTTCAGGTGTGGAGAATTAGCTATATTCCAATGCTACAGTTGTTGTACATGACCGATATTGTGGCGGCTCTGTCATGGTCAGGGGTGGCATCACTACCACGCGTCGTACAGACCTCCATGCCATTGAAAATTGCACGCTAATTGGTGTCAGATACCGCGATGAAATCCTCGACGTGTTTGTGAGGTCATTGGACATTGATTTGGTCAAGACTTTGTTCTGATGGATGATAATGCGCGTCCTCATCGTGCCATCATCGTGAATGAGTATCTTAGGGATGAAGGAATCAACGGAATAGACTAACCAGCTCGCAAACCTGATCTAAATTCCATTTAGCAAGCATGGGACATGTTGCAGGCTGCCATCTCTGCCCGCAATGATCAACCGGGCACGCTGCAACAGCTCAGGGATGCGCTATTGGACTCATCAACCAATATCCCACAGCAGAATTTGCGTCACCTAGTCGAAAGCATGCAGGGACGATGTCAAGCAATAATTAACAGTAGAGGAGGTACCACACGCTACTAATCCGTGTTTTGTTAACGAAAAACGCGTTTCTTTGTTTTCTGGAAATTTTAGAATTTTTTATTTTTTTGACATTTTGTGGCTTTATTTTGAAAATTTGTTAATTTTGGTGGGAAACGATACACACATACTGATGAAAGAGTACCATACCTTTATCACCGAATATTATCACAAATTAAGAGATATTTTGATGTATATATGGGTGATCCTTGAGAAGTTTTTAGTAGTATGTATTAAAATATGAGGCCAAATGGGCCTCAAAATGCTCATGCAAATATTATTAAAACCAAGAAATGAAAAAATACCAAAAATTGCATTCGCTCAAATGAGCTAAAAAAAATACCTGCCATTGCTCGGATGATACCCCGAAGAAAAAGAAATCTGAAAACTCAATGGAGTTTTGTGAATATTTTTAAGTAAAAATACAAAAATTGTCAGAAATTACCTATTGTTCAGGTGAAAAGACCAACAAAGGTTAAATAATAAGCTTATCATCCAGGTAATTATCGCGTAGGACATTCCTAGCCCTTTACAATGCTAGAATATGTGATTAACACAACAAACGGTTAGCCTGTTATAAGAGGTAGGTAAAACCATTCATCGGGTGAATGATGAAGCATTCCTTGTGTTTGCGAAAGCTCGTGTTTCAATAAACTTTTGTTAGTCTCATAAGGTGCTACAGTCCTTTCCTTGTTCTTTACGGACAGACTAACACGGCTACCCCCACTTGTTCTGTTCATAATCTTAGTTTGTCACGGTTTACCTCCACTTTTCGTATGATAATTATGGCTCACACGTCAACCCACGCCTCTGCCATAGGACATGCAAGCCCAGATCATTCTGGACCGTGCGCCATATGGACCTTCGTCGCTGATGTCGCGCAAAAGTAACTCCATGCTGCCTCCAAACCCAAATTCTACCATCATTTGTATGCTGAAAAAAGCGACTTACGGCTGACAATGAACCTTTTTCCATGTCCGTAGGTTCCAGTGTTGCCGGAGCATACACGACTCTCTTCTTTGGCACGATAACCGAGATATCACGCCTCATTACTTACAGCTCTTGTATATAGAGATTGGACAGTGAATCCGCCACGCGCATCCTAAGGCGTTAGTACGGGAAAAACGATGTCGTTGCACCAGTCTTCCTAGGCGTCTGTTACCGCGTTTTTTTTTTCGTTTTCTTGGGTCTCTTCGATTTAGCACGATCTTTTATGTCACCATACTTAATGATCAGTGTATCAATAGCACAACAATAGCATACAGAGCGTCCCATATTGAAATTTGTAGGCCCACTTAACTACTGTAGATCCCCGATTAACCGCCCGTTCTCCCGCCAACCCAGCTTACCGTCACGAAATTAACCCGTCCCGATTTCCGTCTTATTCTTGTCATTAACCGCCAGCCCTCTCCCCGACATGCACTTTACGGAATGTGGAAGTGCGAGGTGACGGCCACGAATGCGATGTTTTGGCAGTCGGAAGTTTCCGCATTCTGATATTAACGTATGCCATGGCGCATACCAGTAGACCTCGTCTAATATTTCCAAAGCGGTCCGCAATATACATGGCCGGTGAAACCATTAGTTAGAAGACGCGTACATGGCCAAGTTCCCCTTCTACCTTCGTAAAAATCCTTGTATTATGGTGTTGCACATTTATTCTAATCCGAACCCAGAACCGCGACCCAGAGTAATGATCTATATTTTAAATTCGCTGGCGTGGAACACCTGACAACTAGCATCTTTTGGTTTACTCTTGGGCTCATCTTTTCCAATCTCAGTGCACACATCACCCGTCCTCAAAATATAAAAAACCTCATACAATTAAATTTTTCCAATTACATTAAATGACGTTGATACGTCTAAATTCTTTAAACTTGCGTTTCAAATAATCAGATTTCGTATGTCGATTACGTAGTCAACAATTTGCGCGTAATAAAACATTTTTGGGTGATAAGGTGTATTTGTCAACTTCAACGTTTTCCCTCGGATAGACGCAAGTCTCATCATAGGCACGAGATCCTTAAAAAGGCGCGAGTATAGGCCTACGCATCAGATGCGGTTACCTCACGGCGTAGACCTTAAGGAAGCCTCAATATCAAGCACTCGTTGCTAAACAAAAACCATCGATCACAAGCATTTTAAACTCGCCAATTGTTAATTTTAGTCCCCTCTAGAATTTTGCAACTATATGCAGATACAGTTAGCAGGAGAAAGTTCTCATTAGAATTTTGCTCATCTTAATTTAAAATTCAACGCGAATTTCTAGTGTCTGATGCAATAACTAAAATTTCGGTTCAATGCAGATAATTGCAGCATAAGCTACTTACAAAAATTTCATTCGAAACGGTTATTTGAATATGTAAAATGAAGTAAATTCAATATAAAACACTTGGTATACAAAGCCTTTTGTAATCTATTATTAATATTTTACTGAGTAGTAACAAATCTAGTTAACAAAAAAGTTTTTGTATTTTTGTAGTCTGCGTTAAATTAAGATTAACATTCTACAGCTAAAAAATCGACGAAATACTAATTAAGATATAAGCATCATTCACTACCACACTATCACGGTATGTACTAGCTTAGTAGGAAATTAGAGAGGTGATAGTGAGCATTGGGAAAATAAGCTGAGGGACGCTAGACTTCTCGCTCTTCCCGATACAGTAATTAATCTTT